>CM060872.1:10700450-10921396 GCA_030737845.1 Acorus calamus
CCTCCATTTGAAATGGATTTTGGGAGCTTCTGGATTGTATGAAATAGTATTCCCTAAACCCCTTTTCAAACAAAAATAAGTTGCAGCTTAAAACACATTTTTGCAAACAAGTGTTTAAAAATTAGCTTTTTCATAATCGAACTTTCTATAAACTCAATTTTAAATATAGTTTTTGAAAAAAAACCTGTCAAATATATTTTCAAACATGACCTTAATGTAAACATAAAATATAATATGTGAGGTGATACATTTCAATCAATTTCTCCATAGAAGGTTCCATAGCATTCAAATTTATATACAATTGAGGAAGATGTAAAGGGAGCAACCATATGGAATTTTTTGCATTGACATGGAGGTTGAACCATTAGAAGTGGCTACATAAGCTTGTTAAGGGGAGGATTCACTGTACGGGTACTAATGCATGCTTATCCAAAGCATTATTTGTTTAGATGACTTGACAGGGATTGAAATGGACAAGAAATACTGAGAAGACAGGACCACCCAAATGTTTGGATTGCCTGAATTAGAGGGCAAGTGATCATATAGTGGGACACAATTTTTAATTGATTTATCTTGTTATCAATGCCCTTGCTCTACCTGGTCAATGCACAGCTAGACATTGATACTACACCATAATGAGTGATTTCTACTTTCACGTAAATAATTGATTTCTTTGAGCTACCACGCCGATTTAGATTTATTAACACTTCAACTATATATATAGTTTAAAGAAGTTCAAATACAGGGATCTAAAGACGAGAAGTTCACAAAAACAGCTTAAAACAAGGTTTCCTATTCAACATTGATTTTGAAGGAATGGCCTAAATCAAGCTCCTGTAAATAATTTTGGAGTGGATTTCTACAAGGAATGAAAATTCCAGACTTCTCAGAAAGCTTGTATGCATTTTTTTGGGGACCCAATGAAAGCCACAATAGCTGACTACGACAGTTACAGAAAAGACACTAACAGATCCTGCTGAAGTGTGGTTTAGCTTAGATACCATGGCAAACAAAAGTGAGCTGAAAAAACAATAGGAGGGTAGTTAACATAAAATAATGGATGCACTTAGGTCAGACACGCTTTTGTAGATTCATATCGATCTGCTGATATATCATCCTTGAAGCATTTACTTTTCAACAACTCAAATAACATAACTAACCACTTCACACCCCAAAACAAAACAATCATATCTTGACCAGATCCACCTTGATTATGGCAAACTCATATACTGAAAGATATACTACAAAGCTTGTAATCACCAGAAAAGATCAACACATTTTCAAAGCACGTCATCTGTATAGGTCTACAGCTGATTCTGGATTAATCCTGTAAATCACATCTAACTCTAACAAAGATCACAAATATATTTTTTATAAGGAGTGGATATATTGTGTGTATAGGCTACACGACCAGTTTTATATGACGATATACAATGAAATAATCACATAACCATGTTCATATGATCCAAAAAATTTCTAACTTATAATACTTCCATAAGAAATTCTCAATAAGCCTCTGGCAGTTTCACAACCATATTCATATGATCCGAAAATTTTTGAACTAATAAGAACTTCCAAAAGAAATCCTCAATAAACCACTGTCTGTTAAGTTTCACAAAAGATACGCGGAATTATGAAGTCAGCAGAAACCAGTGAAACTATATGGGGCTAAACCAAGATCTATTAAAGATAATGTAAAAGCTTTTTTTTTTGTCAATTAAACAAAATATATTGTACTGCGCCTATTTCCATCCTTTTTTATAAAAGCTCAACTCATTGTTAACAAAAATTTATGAAACTGAAGTGATCAACTCAAGGATGACAGATGCTCAGAGAACATTAGCATACAAATCCATACAACGCAAAATTCTTTTTCCAAAGGAGGGGGGAAATGGTAGAAGAGGACTTCATCGTGGCCATGGCCTACCTGCGCTTCTTATGTCCTTTCTTCTTTCCACTTCCTTTCCTCTTTCCCTTGCTAACTTTCTGTCTGTTAAGTTCACTACCCTTTGTGGGAGCAGGTTCCAAAAGATGTTTCACATTCAACACACCCTTTTTAAAGTGGCCCTCACTTGTCTTCAACACCCTCTCCTCCGGCTTGCGGTTCACTGCTCTGCTGCTTTTATTCCTCTTGAAAAGCCCAAGTATCTGCTCCTGAAATAAAAAAGTTGAGGGCTTGAGTTAAGACACTATGGTTCGGCTAGAAGAGTGTGTAAGCACAAGATAGAAAAACTGAGTCCCTTACTTCCTGTAGCTTATCATGTTCTCGCTGTTGCCGATTTTTGAAGGCGACTTTCCCCACACTAAGTGGCACTCGATGTTTCTTGGGAGTCTGACAGTAGACAATATGTCACATAAACTGTCTAGGATAAATCAGCCAATTCCAGGGAACTGTTTATAGCAGATAAATACCTTTCCACCTAAATTGACAACGTTGCGATTCTCCAGCGCCTTCCTCTCCTTCCAACTCATGCTCGAAGAACCTGATGAAAACCACACCCAATCAAGACAGACAAGGACTAAAAGAGTTGGGTTTTAATCTTCTACTGTTAATAACAAAATCTCTCTACAACCAATAAGTAATCAATGATATCAAGTTTATTGTTTGCTGACATTCTGAATTTACCGTTGTCTAATTCACATTAAAAGAGAATGAAAAATTTGAATTTCACTTCGTTTGCCTTTATCAGTAGGCCTTTTAATAATAGATAGGGCAAAATGGGTCTATACTTTGGACTAAACTTTGTCACGCGTCTGTCCCAGAATAAGCAAGAGAACCATGTGGGTGAGGTCTGAAGTCCACTCTTAGAAGCATTCAAACTCCCCCTACAGTTCCATTTCAGATTCTGGCAGGTCTGATCGGGTGGATTTTCCACCTTCGATGGAACTAAACTTTGGCAGAAATAAAACACACATTTTATTTTGACTACAACGTAGAAGTTACCCAAATTTTATTAAATTGGTCACTCCACAAGGGTAGATAATAAGCTACCCAATACAATCTATCAAAAAAAAAAAACAAAGATTACAAAAAACTTAAAGCAAAGGAAAGAACAAAGGGAAGGTCATATTATAAATGAAGCTCCTACGTTTCACTACCAAAAAAATAAAATTATGTCCTACATTAAATCCCACCATTTCCTTCTCTTGAACCTGGTCCTGGGATGAATTTGTGAAACCATTGGTACAAATGCAGAAAATTGTATTACTCATCTATATTACTATATAAAAGTCTCTCAAACAAAAAATCTGCCGTTTGACCTTTTTACCCCTATCAATTCATTCAATCCCATTATAGTCCATTCACACCACTTTAATGACAATCATTTTTTCATTTAACCCCTACATTTCAATTCAATTCCAAGAAAACTCATTTACATCATTTTAATCTTATTTATACCACTTTAATGACAATCATTTTTTTATTTAACCCCTACATTTCGATTCAATTCCAAGAAAACTCATTTACATCATTTTAATCTCATTTATAGTATTTTATAATACAATACATTTCATTATGTAACATATTCATTAACTCAGTGGCGGAGCCAGGAATTTCTATAAGGGGGGGCTTTAAAAAATCAATTATATATCGTATCTTTAAACAGAGACATTTATAAAAATCTATCATAACACTTAGAAAAATTGTATTTGAAATCATCCAATCATGTGTTCATTCCTACATATGTCAATTAAATTTTTTAATCTATCTGAACTGGATTATTAAAAAAGAAATTCTCATGCATTCTCAACCAAAATTATCAAATTGACTCTTAATAGTATACATGTGATGTATAATAAGAGTTTATATATACAATACAGGGAATAAATAACAATTTACGAGTGATCACCAACATGTACAAAATGTATAATTGTGTGTAAAAAGTATTTCATGGGGCATGCGATAAAAAAAGAGATGGAAGAACTTAGAAAAAATATAATAACTACTAAGGGTGTTTTGATATACTAGAAAATTTGAGAGACAAAACAAAATAAAAAGCTTTTTAAAAAATATTTAAATTTATTTTTCCATGAATTTTTTTTTATAATTCAATAAATATATCCATATTAAACTCAGATACTCAACTGTTATTGTTTGTTTACCATAAAAAAAAGTGTTGTCACACACGGTTTTTATTCCAGCCCCATTTTCAGTCCTATATGCGTTGATAGAAAATTATTGAAGCATCGATAAAAAAATTTCACATTTTTAATAAATGCATTCATGGAATTCATTAAAGAACATGCTTCATTTTTTATAAAAACATGTATCTCATTAGATGAGTTATACTATTTTAAAAAAATTTAAATTACTTCTAGACTGAATTTAGGATTGAAAAAAAGACAGGATACAACGCTATCCAAAAAAAAAAAAATTAAGGAGGGGCTTGAGCCCCCCCCTTGTCTCCACATACCTCTGCCCCTGCATTAACTTATAATTAAAATTGGTTATCATAATATTATTAGGATACTCTTACATTTCTATTCAATTCCATGAAATCCATTTACAACATTTCAGTTTCATAAATAGTTTATTATAGTACATACATTTTATCATGTAACATATTGATTAACTTATAGTTAGATTTGATTATCATTATATTATTAGGATAAGACATGATATATTATACATTAAAAATATAATTCACAAAAAAAAAAAATTTATTCCCATTTCATATGCATAAACATGATATATTAAAAAAAGGTATAAAATCTTAATGTAATTCACACCTATTAGCATTTATTTAATTCACACATATTTGATTAACATTTACTCTATTCTCTTGGATTTCTCTACTCTATTAATGCCCCAAATAATCAATAGTCCATAAGCTCTATCCAACAAAAAAAATATATAATTCACAGTAATTGAAAATGCAATCCAATAAAAAAACAAACGTATAAAATATTGGTATAAAAAAAATTGCTATAAAAATGAAAAAAATTCATATTTGAGCTTTGTGTGAACTCAACAATAGATTTATCCAATGAAAATCCATTCATATCATTGTAATCTCATCCATAATTTATTCATATTTTCATCATATCACGTATGACATATTAAAAGTTTAAGCTTCATATTTCATTATACTTATATGATGACTATTATAGATATATCATAAAATAATATTTTAATTCCATAAAAATCCATTTACAATATTTTAATTTCATTCATAGTTTATTATTATACATACATTTTATCATGTAGCATATTGATTAACTTATAATTAGTTTTGATTATCATAATATTATTAAGATAAGACATGATATATTATACCTTAAAAATATAATTCACAAAAAAAAAAATATTCCCATTTCATATGCAAAAACATGGTACATTAAAAAATGTATCAAATATTAATGTAATTCACATCTATTAACATTTATTTAATTCACACATATTTGATTAGCATTTATTCTATTCACTTGGATTTCTCTACTCTATTAACTCCCCAAATAATCAATAGTCCATAAGATTTACCCAACAAAAAAATATATAATTCACGGTAATTAAAAATGCAATCCAATAAAAAAATAAATGTATAAAATACTGGTACAACAAAATATATTGCTATAAAAATAGACAAATTCTTATTCGAGCTTTGTGTGAACTCAACAATAAATTTAATCTAACGAAAATCCCTTCATATTATTGTAATCTCATCTATAATTTATTCATATTTTCATCATATCATGCATGACATATTAAAATTTTAAGCTTCATATTTCATCATCCTTATATGATGACTATTATAGATATCATAAAATAATATTAATAATTTACATCATTTATAATAAAATTACCTTCATATGCCAACTTATCCATGAAAAATTCCTTTACATCAATTATGATTAAATGAAAATATTACATCAATTATGAAAATGTTATTGTAACTAAATTTTTTAACATTAATATTAATCAAAACATATATTACATTTTGTCTATGTGCATCTGCACATACATAACAACTAGTATTATAAGAAAATTCAAGACTATGATGTAATTCACAGTGCATTACACCATATACAATCATTTATTAGAGGAAAAGTGGGGCCCCAGCACCTAAACTTTATTAAACAGAAAAACAAAGGAGAACCCCAAAGGTGGGGGACAAGACATGCCAACCTACAAATAAGAAATACATGCCCAACTTACAAAGACAAGGAAGAAAAAAAAAAGAAGAAGGGCCAAACAAAACATAAGAGAGAAAAATCCAATTACTTGAGCGATTAGCCATCCACTCAAAAGAAAAAGGAAAATAAGGTTCCCAGCTCAAATTTCCTAAAAAATATTGGAAACTCCAATGTTCCATGCATGTTCAAGTGCTTGATTCATCAACAATAAATGATTTTTTCCTGAACTATCATCCATGGTCATTTGTTCCAAGAATCAATTCATGAACCTTTAATAACATTCTGCAAACTGTTTTAAACATAAGTCTAGGTTGCCAAAGCCTCCCTTATCATGTTGACCAATTCATGAAGAGAATTCAAAAGCTTAGTGTTTATTGTAAGTCTGAGGCACTTTGCCAATGAATTACCAGATCAACTGGCTAGACAAAGGGCTACTTATAATGATCAATACACAAGATATGCTCTAGTTAACTGAGGCTTTTCGCATGAAACCTAGTGTGTATGTTCTTTCTTTTATTCATAAAATTCAATACCTATTCTTTTCTTTTTTATCGGCCCAAACACTTCATTCTCCTTGAATGGTGAATCAATAGATGTTCTAGTTAATAATGTGTCGGGTACCAACACATGCTAGTGAAATAATCCAGCCTTATTGACCTTTTATAAAAAAAAAAATTGATGACCATAAAAGCATAGAAACCAGCCATGTCACATGGCAGTCTACTTTGCAGATAATGTACATTTCAAAGAAGTAAAACTGTGGGAAAAGATGCATGACTAGCATTTCTAAACATAAAAATTGAACACAAACAAAGAAATACAAAATGCCAGCAACAACAGGTCAACAACCACAAGAGCTCTTGAAGACTAACATAAGAATCAACGTGCAAAACAAGATTTATGTTGACCTGAAATTAACACAAAAAATGCTTTCAAAGAAATCAAAGATAGTTACTCAAAATAAAACAATCAATAATTAAACATAAGAGGCAATGCTTCAGAATGCTTACCCACAAATTGAACATCCCTCAATAATTTCCAGATATCCATCTCCTCATCATTTGATTCAGCTCGATTCGTAGAGTTTCCAGATGCCTTATCAGTATACATATCTGCTAACTTTGACGTCTGCAATCCATCAAAACATAATAGTTAAAAAATAAAACCCAAAATTTCTTTCTCAAACAGAAAACTTCAAGGGTTTTATGAACAGTACCGTAAATCTATTGCGCCGCATTGTCATAGCTGCACCATCACTCGATTTCACCATCCCTTCTACCTTCTGCACTCTTATCTCCCACTTTTTTTTTTCTTCCACTGCAACAACAAAAGAAACCCTCAGCTTCCAAAAAAACCCTAATCAGTTCAACAAACCCAAAACTTTAACCCCACAAAAAAGGTCCCTAGCCCCGACTGGAACCCTAATTTCCCAAATCCGGGCAATCTACAGCCTCCCTAACACCGCCACCTCTCTGGTTTGGTCTCCTAAACCATAGTTACATTTTTATGAGTCTTTAAATAATGACCCGGTTTGGTTTCCTAAACCATTTGTCATCTCGTAATTCATCTCGGACTCACAAATATGAGACTAGGAGCAGAAGCTTTTGGGGACATTCATAACACCCCAAATTTGTACCAAATCAAACAATTTGAGGCCGAAATCAGCCACAGAGAAGGATAAAGGGAGCAGGGGCGAGTAAAATACGCCTCCTCAACAAGTATCTATTCATCTAAAACAATATTGTACACAATCAAAACTAAGCCACACCTCCTCAAAAAATATTTCATTTAGAACAAGATTGTACACAACGGATTGGTGGGACGGAGTGAGAGTACGTAATACATACCTGGAGGACTGATAGGCGGAGACGACGACGACTGGAGGCGGAGAAGGCCGCGGGAGCTCTTTTTCGATCGAGATCGAGAGAGAGAGAGAGAGAGAAACCCTAAAATTGGTGTTTTTAAGTATTGGATACCTCTCTCTATTTGCACCCCTTCAATTAATAAGCACGCCCCTCTTACATGGATCGTAGAAAAGAATATCAATTTATATTTATTTGGTTAATTTACACGTTACACGCCTAGATTTACCGCGGAAGCGGTGGATATCGGGTTGGCCTCGTTCTTCCGGACCTTCACCGTGGACGCCAATAACGCAGAGATCAGGAGGTATTCGACGAAGGTGAGGAAGAAGATGAAGGTGAGGAAGACGAGCCCGATGAGGGGTGGATCGGGCATACTTTGATGTATCTATAAGGATCATTCGATCAATGTTGAGGACCATCAAATAGAAGACCGGATGATTTGTATTTTTTAATATTTTAATTTTATTTGTTAGATTTATATTGATTAGTTAATATTCAGATATCATTATCCATATGATAAATCTAATAAATAAAACTAAAATACTAAAAATTATAAATCATTCATAAATCATAATCATTGGTCTTCAATATTGATCGAATGATCCATGATCGTGTTGCATCACTTTTCACGTGGGAGATGAAGGTGTTTGTGATAAGGGCGGTGGGATTTATTTGTATTCCCTTTCAATACATAATATGGGGGGAGTGGGAGAGGAGATCATTTATTTATTTATTTATTTTTGAGGGCGAGGGTAGTGTTCCCATTTGCGGTATGCGGTTTCTATGCGATTAAGGTACTGCGGTATGCGGGAGTATATGCGGTTCTGTAATTTTTTTATTAATAAAAATGTAATTTCTAAACATATAAAAATGTTAAAGACATATATACAAAACGTAAGTTAAAAATCTCAAGATGTTCTATTTTAATCAAATTGTTACAATATAAAAAATGCACCTTTGAAGGTAGATATTCTAGATCATCAACATATACATCTAATAAAAATAAAAATAAAAATAATAAAAAATAACACTAAAAAATCCAATTGTAAATCATTTATCTAACATACATTCTAATGCATGACCATCTGGATGGGGACAAAAGAGTTTCGCCCGGACGCACACGTTAATGCCAAAGATGAGTGTGAAATAAAAATAGGTCATTTTCAGATAGACATCCAGGTTTTATCATTTGTACCAAAAAAACCCCTACACGTGTTATAAACAAGTCCCTCATATTTATTATTAGGCCCCTAACAAAAACGGTGAACTTTATCTTTTCATGGGCTTTCTGCAGATCCACCCCCATGTTCTACCAGTTTCACAACTAGACCATATCTGTGTTATAAACAGGTCCCTAATCCAAATTCTAAGATTTACAAGCAGGTCCCTAATCTTAAAACATGATTTTTTGGACTTCAAATTTCAAAAAAATTCATTCAAATATTTTTCAGACCATTAAGATACTCATAAAATTATAAAATATAAATATTTTAATCACATTAATAAATAAACCCATTAAGATACCCTTAAAATTATAAATATTTTAGTCATATTAATAAATACAAAAATTACAAATAGAATCGGACCTATTTAAACTCATAAAATTATTGATGAATGTCTGGCTTTTAAATTTAAAACTTGTTCAGTTTCTTTCTTCTTCTTTTTTTTGAATTGATTTTGGATCTATATGTATCAATTTTTTTTAGATATGAAAATAAGTATTTTTTTAGTTTTTCTATGGCAATATTTTTTTTATATATTAGAAAACCATGATAGATTCCATAAATGTAGGTAAATTTTTTTTTGTCAAATCACGTAAGTTTTCATCTCATATAATTATGATTTTACTTTTATTTTTTCTACTTTTGATTCGTCACAGAGTAATCTTCAATGTATAACAAATCTATAAGTTTATCGTGTTTATCTGTTCATTGTTATTATATTTAATATTTTATTTTGAATTGTTAACAATGATTGTTTGTTCTATTCATTTTTTATTTATTAAAAAACTTATATTTATTCAATTGTTTTTCTTGGGGTTGTTTGATTGTTATCTTGTTTAACATTTTATTTTCAATTGTTAACAATTATAGTATGTTCCATTCATTTTTATTTATTAAAAAAATTATATTTATTCAATTTTTTTCTTATTGTTGTTTGATCAAATAATTTACTCGTTTACATGTAATCTTGTTGGATGAAAGTTTAATTTTAATCCAATGTTCTTACAATAGCTCACAATTTTTGGGTCAGGCAATGTTTCTCAGATTTTTATCAAGTTACAACTATTTTTTATGTTGAGAAGTTAATATTACTTATTCATGTTTGTTATAAAGCGCTTTGTGCGTGCCCTTAACTAGTTTATTATAAAACACACCCAAGACGTGTTACAATTGTGAAATCTAAAAAAAACAAACATCACAAATGGAAAACAAAAAACAATTACAGGTGTAAAATATAAACTCACAAATGTAAACATCACACAAATGCACAAATATATTGTGTTCGATCGGTGTCTCCTACATCAGCCTATTTAGGCGAGAGGGTCTCATCGATGATGAAGAAGAAGAAGAAGAAGTCGATGAAGAGTGTTGTCGATGAAGAAGAAGTAGTACAAGCCGAAGGTCGGGAGTGCATCGATAGAAGAATTCGATGAAGAAGGTGTCTAGTATTGTTGATGAAGAAGAAGATTGAAGAATGCCGTCGATTTAGGGCTGGCGTCGATTTAAATTTGCTTATTTTTTTAAAGTTACTAAAAGCGGGTGCACAGGCGGAAATGGCCCGCATACCTACCGAATCGCATATGCGGCCACATGGGCCGCATATTTGAACACTGGGCGAGGGTGTGTAAACAAAAAAATAAAATATAGTATTTTTTTGGTAAAATTTAGACCCCTGAAATATTCTAAGAATGCAAAAACACCCCCCTATAGTTTAAGTATATGCAATAACACCAGTTACCATTCGATTTTTCATTAAAGATGGGTAAAAGTACGAAGAATCTCAAGAAAATTAATTATGGGTCTTTATAGTCACCCTCCTATTATTTTTAGGTCTTTGATTTGTTTGAAGATATTTTTAGGTACTTACTGTTAAATCATATTATTTTTAAGTCTAAATTAACAGTTTCTGTTTGTATCATCAATTCATATATCCCAAATACCCTTTTAATATTCGAGTATACCTGAACTATCCAAATCTCTGTTAGTATCGTATGATAACGCTATTAGGTTCACTCAATATACTATTAGGTCATCTAGTTACATTGTTAGGTTATTTGTGTATATTATTAATTCATATTTGTAGATTCTATATCTCAATTTATTGTTTACGCAGAACCAAGAGAAAATGAGGAACTATCAAGGGAAGAGGCTCCTATATGGCTATATGTTGAAAATAAAGAACTCATTGAGTTCCTTTAAAATCCAATAACTAGGTATACATGTTCATTTTAATTAAGTGTTATATTTCTATACATTGTTGATTTAATTTTCTATTATCCCTGTACTAATATTAATTATTTTATTTGATTTTTTTTGCAGTGACCCCCTCGTTCTTGTTGGAGAAACATTTATTTCTAGGATTTGTTTGCATGATGTGTTCTTCAAATTTGAGCTTCAAGATAATATGAGTAATCATTATTACTCTTGCGATGATACGGTAATGCATAACATGAACAAGAATTATGACATTGTTTGTGTTTATGATTGGCATAAGACATTTGATTTGCTATCTAACAAGATGAGAATTTTGAAACCAAGGTTATAAATATATTATTGGGCTCAGGTGATTCCTATTTTAACACCTTTAAAAGAACATGAACTATATCATTGTTAATGATCTAATATTGATTTTTATCATATTAGAGAAAAACTTGAAGAACACTCACCATCTCCACCTCGATGTTATTTCCCTAAGTCGTACATGTTAATTTTGCTGCTTATTTTAGAGGATGAACCACAAAGGTCATCAAGGATCTGGACATGATCCTCATGCTAGTCCACTCATAAGTCAATGAACACTATCATTAGCATCTTTTGATGGTGAATTTGAAGAAATGCCATTCATTGAGTACAACTCCATGAAAAACATCCCTAATTTTTTGGAATCTACAAATAAACTGGTAAGTTTAGTCATACTTAGTTATGATATAAATTACCTGGGTGCATTGTTCGATTGTCTGGTACATTATTCATGTGCTTGGGTGAACTATTTAGGGAAGCTCTATCCCCACCTATTGACTAATCCCACAAGCCATGCTTATTATAATACTTGATCCCACCACCCCATATATATTACAAACAGGGTGGTAAACCAGTCGAACGAGCCGAGCTTTGACCTATTCAGGCTCGGCTCATTTAGTATCAGGCTCGGCTCGAGATCGAGCTTCATTTCGTGATCAATCTCGGCTTGTTGGGCTCGTGAAAAGCTCAGTTGAAGCTCGACTTGACTTGTTTGTTAAAGAAGCTAAGCCGAAGCTTGAATCAATGCTTGAGTCAAGCTCGTTTAGCTAAAAAGAAAACCTTGTTTAGCATTTAAGAAGTCATATTTCACATATCACAACACCTTATACATGTGAAAATAACATAAGCTTAGGCTCGGGCTCGGCACATTTCCCTTTTTTTGTTAAGTAAACGAGCTTGTCTAGGCTTGGGGCTCGGCTCAGGCTTGACTCGTTTACAAACCGAGCTTTAAAAATTGTTCAAGTTCGACTCATTTGTTTAATCGAGCGAGTATAAACGAGCTTTAACCGAGCGGGCAGGGCTCGTTTATCAGTCCCAATTACAAATAAGTGAAATTCTGAACCCACCACCCCCTAAGTTATCTTCCTTTTTCTTCACTCCTCTCCTCTGCCTCATACTCGAGACTTGGCCCCTTTTTTTATCCTCTCCTCTCCCTCCCACCGGACCAGCCCTTCATAAGGAGAACCCATGCTATCATCCACTATCCGCAAGGCACATACAGTATGTGCCCTTCTTTGTTCTTAAATGGTTATTTTGGATCTTATTCTTAGGGTTTTAGAATGAAAGATTGGATATTGAACAAAAAAATTATTTAGGGTTTGGGATAGAAACTCAATATGTGGTTGAAAGATTAGTTATTCAAAAAACAAAAATAAGGTTTGGGATAGAAATTTAGAGTTTGAGATAGAAACCCAATATGTGATTGAAAGATTAGTTATTCAAAAAAACAAAATTAAAGTTTGGGATAGAAATCTAGCATTTGGGATAGAATGTGGATTGAAACCTGGGGTTTGGGATATAATGTGGATAGAAACCTAGGGTTTGGAATAAAATGTGGATTGAAAGATTGATTTTTTAAAAAAAAATGAGTTTTTTATTTTTAAGTCACCATAAACTATAAGATTTAGTTATCGATCCCTCTCTTCTTCATATTTGGTTTTATTCGCCAGATTGAAAGGATATGTTCCTTTTTAGTCTTTGGGAGGTACCTATCCCTAAATTATTTGGTTTTCTTTTTAGTCTCTGAGAGGTAGGGGTGGTAAAAGAGCCGAACGAGCCGAGCCTTGACCTGCTCAGGCTTGGCTCGTTTAGTATCAGACTCGGCCCGACTCGGGACCGAGCTTATTTTTGTGTTCAAGCTCGGCTCGCTTAGCTTGTGAAAAGCTTGGTTGAAAATCGGCTTGGCTCGTTTGTGAGCCGAAGCTCGACCCAAGGCTCGGCTCGGGCTCGTTTAGCTAAAAAAAAGCCTTTTTTTTAGCATTTGAGAAGTCATTTCACAAATCACAACACCATATACATATAAAAATAACATAAGTTCAGGTTCGGGCTCGGCTCATTCACAAACCGAGCTTTAAAAATTATTCAAACTCGGCTCGTTTGTCTAATTGAACGAGCCTAAACTAGTTTTAACCGAGTCGAGCCTGAGCTGCTCGGCTCATTTACAAGTCATGCTGGGAGGGACTAAAAAGGAACATATCCTAGAAAAAGTCTGTAATTCTTTTGAATATTTTGATATTATTATTAACATCTTCTTATTTATTTCGTTTAGATTTATATATTATTATTTTAAATAAAATATATTTTATTAAATGCTAACTTGAATCAAAACAAAAATATATATGATTGACCGTTTGTGATATTTTCATTCGATGGCCCAGCCCAAATTTCACAAGTCGGTTATGAAAAAGATACAGAGCCTCCATTGCAGCTTCAATTGTAGTTCATCCTATTTTTTTTTTTTTTAATCATACACTCACCCTTTGAAGTGCATGCTGTTATATGAAATGAAGTATATACTGAGATACATTTGTGTATTTTTTTATAATGAAAAAATAAAAAAAATTAGGTCATATACAATGATAGGACCCATACACTATGATAGTGCAATATATATTACGTGTATTAGCGTTTCTCGGTTATTGATCTCATTAGGTAACGGTCTCTCTCCCCCAAATGTGATAACTATCCTACCATATCTGTTTGCATACCCTTAATTAAAAGTCAATATTTCGAAAGTAAAAAGATACAATCAGCCCTCATTATATTGTAGCCCCAATTGTAGTTCATACTGTTATTTTTTTTTAAATCACACACTTCCCATTTGAAGTGTATGTTGTTATATGCAATGATGTATATAGTGAGATAAAATAATGTATTTTTTTTCAAGTTAAAAAATGAAAAAAAATAAAGTTATACACTATGATATAAGCTATACACTGTGTTATCATAGTGTATCGGGCTACAAACGGAATTGCATGTATCAACACTCATTTTAAAAACACACAACTCTCTCCGCTTTCCATAACACGCACCCATGCGGCCCTACTTTTCATCCCCTTAAAAAGCACTTTTTTTTCCTTTATACAAATTTTTTTAATTCTTAAATTCAATAAAATGGTTTTTTTTTTTAATTTGTTTTCTTTCTCATTGTAAAACCATGCTTTCAATCCTCTTCAAAAAAGTAAAACTTTTGATGTTGTATTATGGAATTGTGATGTTTTTTAATCTAATCAAATGTTTTATTTATTTATTTATTTTGCTTTTGTTCAGTTGTTTGATTTGTTAATTTTCAATATGATGATCGGTTGTTTTGCTCTTTGATTGATTGGGTTGTAATGATTTGATGTTGATATTTAACTATAAATATTAAAAAATTGATTTTTTTCATATTGATTTGTTTTTCAAGTTTTGATTATTTAAATCGAAATATTTAAAATATTAATATTTTTTTATGAAATATAAAGTAAAGTCTCTATTATAAATTTTCAATTCAACCCATCCTAAAATAAAGTCCTGGATCCGCCCTTGAATGTATATATATAGAAAGCAATGCTGCTACGTGAACCCCATAAATTATACCTCATTTATAAGCCCCAATAGGTGGTACTCTTCTATTGGTTTCCTATTTAACTTTTTTAACCATCAAAATGACAATAACAAGACTACCCTTCTTATAATTTAAAAAATTGGTTCTAACTTACTAATATCCTAAATAAACTCGTAACTGAATCCCACAAAGGGCGGCACCATTAAATCTTCTCCCTGACGTAGCATATTTTTAAAAAATCTGAAACACCATGTGAAAAAAAAGAACATCAACCACATGTTATCAATTAAGATACAATAATGTATCTGAAAATCAAAATGAACAAATATGGTCTATATGCTACTGAGAACTACACTAAAAATTTATAAAAAGTCTTCAAAATGCCAATAATAAGCAATTAAATATTAATCAACTATACATTAATCAAATCCATAAAAATAAAAATAACAACCTTCCAAAAATGGGTTGAAATTCAATTCAGATACATGTGTATCTGGAATTTGAATTAATAAATACCTTAAAAAAATGGGCTGAAATTCAAATTCAGATACTGGTGTATCTGAAATTTGAATGAACAATTACACATTCCATTTAAGTGAATGTGCACCGTATTTGAAAATCTTGAATCTGAATGAGTCGAAATATGCTGATACAAAGCTAAAAATATGATGAATGACACATTATACATAACTATGCACAAACACAAAATAAAAAACGATTGTACAGATCATACTTGGTACACAACAATGCATGTAAATAGAGATACAAGTTATGCATATGAATTTAAAATGAAATTCAAATTCAATACATGTATATGATGATTCAAAGGAATGACGAAAAATCAAAATCAAAATCAAAATATAAAAATTAATGTATTCAGATAAAAAAAGACTAGTCTGAATGGATCGCCATTGTTTGCACCATAAATTAGTCACAAAAAAACTAAATAAATCAAAATTCGTCTCTTTTCCAC
This sequence comes from Acorus calamus, assembly GCA_030737845.1. Lineage (NCBI taxonomy): Eukaryota > Viridiplantae > Streptophyta > Magnoliopsida > Acorales > Acoraceae > Acorus > Acorus calamus. Next base: position 10,716,714 of record CM060872.1, read on the forward strand.
TGATCGAACTGAAACAAAAATAAAATTCGATGTTTGTTTTCAAATCCACCAATCCATCTGAATTTAAAATCTAAAATATCACAAAATCTAGTAATTTTTGGGATTCGAAAAACCTAACCTGGATGTATCAATTTTTAATTGCACCAAAATCAGATCGCACATAAAAGTAAATTTGAGAATTCACCACGTATACACGGACCAGATCTGAATTAAAAATGAAATTGATATTTATTTTCCCATCCCCCGATCATTCAAATGCAGAAATGGACAATCGTAAATGTTTTGTACGACTCATTGAAAACAAATATTCAACAATGGGGAAGATATCACAGATCAGAACTACCTCGGAATTAATGGGGCGGTTATGGAATACTAAAACGATTAATTAGGGAGGGGGTATCATATATATTTCAATTTTGCCACCTCATGGGACTTGGGATGGGGTCTATCAAATGGGACCTAAAAATTATTATTGTATAGAAAGAGAGTTTACAGAGCTGTTTGTTTCGATTTTTTTCCTCTGCACTCTATATTTATGTTTTTATTTTTAATGATTTATTTATGAGAGTAGAAATGGGGTATATATATTGGACCAGTTGTGATATTTTTAATATTTGTAAGATGGATGATGGTTAAATACATGACAAATATACATGGATTATAAGAAATAATGTAGAGTCCTGCTATCTGGTTCATAAGGTTTAAGCCCATTGACTTTTAAAAGAAAAATAGAAAAAATACAATGTATGAATGTTAACACACATTTAGTTATGAATCTAAATTTTAACCAAAATCAAAATGTTTAAATAAATGTAGATGATTTATTTCATATCATCTAAAGAGAAAAAGACAATGCATGAATGTTACCAATGGGTATAAACGATTCATTTGGAACTTGGAAGTTAATAAAAAGAAATCCTTCAAAACCAAATTTTGATATGCTCTTCGGTGTTTCAACAGTGTATAAACGATTCAATTGGTGGAAGATCAATGCGTATAAATGATTCAATTGGAAGTAATCAATAAACAAACCTTTAAAAACAAATTAAACATTATTGAAAAAGTATTATAATTAATTAAAAAATTTGATATTTGGTTTTTTGTTTTTAAATTAAATTTAATATTCATGACAGAGAAAAGTAAAAGTGGATTTAACAATCGTTCTATTTAAAAATTTAAGAATACATTTAGAAATATGATTCTTTTAACTGTTTTTGGAAAAAAAAATACAAAATAAAAGAGAAAACTAATAATCATATGTAAACAAATTTTCGTATCACTTGTCCTATATTCACGATCAATATATAGATAACAAATAATCTTACGTAAAAAAATATGTTAGTAAGTTTTTAGGTGTTTAGGTTTTAATAATTTTAATGTTTTTTTTTTCTTATTTTACATGTATTCTCAGAGACAACCAATATCTCTTCAACATGAGATAGAGGTACAAATTTCTTTTATTTTAAAATTTTTTTTTCGAGTATTGTTTTTTAGGTATTTATGTTATTTTTAATTTAATGAATTTTTTTGGATTTACTAAATGAAAAATGTTTTTCATTTTTTATTTTTACCCTGTATATTTATGAATGCTTGGTTTTTTTTTTTTTGTTGTGTTTTTATAACTCCTAAATTTCACATAGCATCGATCTTCACGTGAAACGGTTTCCTTCATTGACCTCCATGGCATCCTCCATCATGCACTTCGTTATAACACTTTCTCTCTCTTCTTTTTGTATTTCGGTTGAACTTTTTGCATGTGGAGCAGCACATATTCTTCTTTATCAATTGTTTCTTTATAACTTTATTTGTTAAATTTTTAGTTGTCATATCATGTAGTTACTGCTTTTGATTTAATTTATATGGTTAAATCATGTCATGCATTAACTCAAAGACGGACATAAAATACATAAAACAGTTTATCATAGAAGCAGTATGGAACAATATTAAGTGCCTGTTTGGATATGGTATTAAGACTGGTATAACATGGAATAGCTCGGTATAATTAAGCCCATTTTAGACATTTGGTTTGAAGGAATAACCCGGTATCTGGAATTCAGAATAGCTTGGAATAGATGGGTATTTGTATTCCACCTCTCCCCATGGAATTAGTCTATTCCAACAACAATCATAAGTGGGTCTCACATTTATTTATGTTTTTCATTTCAAATCATATATCATCATCTCTTATAAATCAATGGGGTTTACATATCAAATCAACTTTTTACATCTTATTCATATTTTATTCTTCATCAATCAAGCACTCCAACCTTTATTATTACGTTTTCCAACAAGAATAATTGAAAATACAACCAAACAGAAAATCATTTATTCCATTGATAAAGACAACAATTCCTTCATTCATGTGTTTAATTTTTTTTTCTTTTAGTAAGAACTTGTGAGATATGGGTATGATTGGTTCATGCGCAACGTGAGTTTCAATGCAGTGTTAGCGGAGAAGCGGGGAAATATTTGACGGCTAAAATTCCTCAAGAGATAAAGATCTCTCAATGGTTGGTCTATCAAAGCTGAATTCTAACCATGTGATAGAGGGCGAAGTGGTCCCCTAGTCGTCAACAAGTTGCGCTCTTTGCACGAATGGCGAAGAATCGACAAAACACCTCTTCAGCACTTGCGCCACAGCTAGGGAACTATGGGTCATGCTTGAACAAGCCACGACGATCAACCTGGACTTTCAGTCAATAGAGCACCTTTGGAAGTCGGACTCCCTCCTCTCTAGTCGGAAATTACAGACTGATCGTCGTTGGCGGAGATCAAGCGATGCCTCATCCCAGGAGGTCTATGGGCAATATGGAAGACTAGAAACGCGACCATCTTCGATGGCCAGTGGTTCTATTTTGAGAACCTGTGGAATATGATTTCCAGCCTCATATGCGAATGGGGCAGAGTCCTCAAGGGTGCCAAGAAGGTGGACTTCTCAAGGGATGCCTTGAACATCATGGCATAAGAGTTTTGGGGCCTCGGGGAGCTTGTTGGATTGGAACTCTATTCAAGTCCTCAAACCTCTGGAGCTTTATATATTATTTTCTCTTCATCTATGTTTTAGTTCTTCACTTCTATGTGTCCCCTTTGGCCCAAAGTTCATCTATTAATATAATTGAGGTAGCTTTGGTCTACCAGTTAAAAAAAAAAGGAACTTGTGAGATATCTCATTTAAGATATGTACATGTTATTTTTTGAATAAAATGTATTGAAAACACATCTATAGACATCTGTATCTATTGATTTATTGAATGATTTTTTTATGTAATAATCATTATTTTAATTTTAATTGTTTATATATGAGGTGAATATTTCCCCCCTTCAGTTAAATTTGTAATTCTTTTGGGATTGAAACTTCAAAGGATTTTTGTATGAATTTTGGTGGTAAAACAAACTAAAACAATATTGATTTTTGGCTGTGCTGTTAGAGTGCTTGCACGCGACCTCTTTATAGGCTGCCTACGTACCCATGAGGGATCAAGCCACACGTAGTTCCTGAAATACCCTTGTAACCATTTTGCCACTAAGTGTTTAGTGGGCTTTGTTTTCCAGGGAAACGTCCCTAGTGATTATGCTCCACGTTGGCCCTTGATTACCCACGTTCTGTTGGTAGTGGGTCTTAAGTGCCAGCTTGGCGGTTACAGGCGTTAGTGGTCTTCTGGTCGTTTCTCCATTATGCTCGGGGTCTCTTGGTGTACTCGCTCGTGCGTTACATTTCAGAGTATGTTTGCGAGGAGTAAGGTCGACCGATCAGACCTCATGTCTGGTCGTGTCTTAGACTTCTCGTTCCCGAGGAATAAGGTCGACTGGCCAGACCTCATGTATGGTCGTGCCATAGACTACTTGAGATGACATCTTCTCGTGAGGTGTTCGACCGTCCAACTAAACCCTTAGCCTAGTCGTGCATGTACACCTCATGACATTATCATGAAGTCCTCCATCCTGCATCGGGTCTTGTGGGCCCCGCGTAAGATGGCCCAGGTCCATCTTGTCTTGACACGTGTCCTAGTGCAGATTTTTACCTCCATAGATGCCCCCTCTCCTGTTCTTTTGAATTGTCGATAGAACAGGAGATCTGAAAAATCATCTCGCATCCTTCTCTTTTATAGGGTCAAAGATCTGGTCGCCTGTTTCCTCGGGATTCCCGGATCCGTTCAGGATTTGATGGCCGATTTGTTGAGTCAGCTTTAATGACGCGTGGCCTCCCACGGTTTCTTCTTTGAAAATCCAAACGTCAGCGCCTCTTAGGTTTTCGTGAAACCCTTTACGAGGCATTGATTGTAACTCAATATCCGCAGCAAATAATTGATGTCGTCTTTTTGAAGCATCGCGTTAGTAGTATTTAAAGGTCGAATGCGAAACGCTCTTCATCCTATCTCGTCCTTTATCTTCTAAAATCTCCATTGCCTCTGATCATGGAGAAAACCGCCATTACCGCAACCCTTCAAAGAGAGTTGGGAATCTCCTTAGACTTCGCGGTCGACGAGTTATTTGAAGATGAGGTCTCCACTCTTTTCCTTGACTCTGTCCTCCTCCATCCGAGTTATTTCATGAATGGGGGTCTTTCTCTTCCTCTGCCATGCTTGGTGGCAGAGTTTCTTGACTTCTTCGGCCTCCACCCCATCTTGGTAGTCCCCAATGTGTACCGCATCTTGATGTGTATGGTCGTATTAGGGAAGAAGACAGGAGTTAAGTTGAGCCTGACTGAGATCCGGTGGATCTATCAGGTCAAGGGTTCAACATCCGGGCAGTCTCCGTCCTTCTATATCTCTCGCCATGCTAGGGGACCAGAACTGATTCTCGGCATGTCCCAGGGTGGTATTCACGACTGGGAGAATCATCGGATCCGGATTCAAGGTCCTTGGATGCCATTGGGTTGGGATTCATCCCATTGCCACTTGTGCTGTCCCCGAAAGCCGATGGTGGATGCCCACAGGCCAGAGATCAGGGATGTGAAGATGGATGACATCTCCCGGGTAATGGAATATCTGGACCAATCATGGTGGGAGCTGCTCGGATTGGTGGAACCACGATGTGCTCCACCCGTCGTCATGTTTCCTGGCGATGTGGTTGAGCCAGCTGGTGGCCACGGTTTGGTTCCTCCTCCATCCGTTCCGCACAATGGGGCAAGACGGCGCTCTCAGAGGCTCCTCCGGTTGAGTTTTCAAGTTCCACTTCCTAACCGGTGGACCTGACTTTATCGCCACCGCCTTCTAACTCACCAATTCCATCCCCCGTCGTCCGATCGTCTTCCCCTTCCGCTTCTTCTTCGTCATCGTCTTCCTCAGCTTCTGCTACCACTAGGGGTATTGCTCTTTTCACCAGTGGCATGGAAGTTGACACCCCGTAAATGGTGCCCTCGGTGCCCCTAGATGCTGGGGCAGATGCTGCTCCTATTCCTGAGGACTGTCTATAGGGTGCCCTTCTCCCTACTAGTGGTCCATCTAGGGATTTGTGAGCCTCAGTTCATGTTGCCACCCTCTCCATAGATCATCAGCTTGTGAGGGTGATGAAGAAGATCGCCTTCTGGACTTCATCAGCGGCACCGTCTGGGCTATTCTGATCACTCTCGTGTTTTTTGACAGATGAGCAACGAGGAGCTGCCCACACTTCTTTATGCCATACGGGAGAGGAGATTTCGGGGGAAGGACCAAGTAGAAGACAGAGCAGAGGGTTGAACACATGTACTTTTTTTGTGTAACCTTTATCCAATCAATGAATAAAACATTACTTTCTCTGCTCAACCTTGCTCATGTTTTATCTACTCGCGTATTTCATATATGGTTTCTCCTCGCTGTACGTTTCTTATTTGTGAATCCCAAAGTTTCAAAAACAAAGGTGCATCGATCTTCTTTGTAATTAACCCACATTAAATATGAGGATTAATAATGTTGAACGAGTAGAGGTACGTGGTTGTAGCCATGAACGCTTACGAACATGACTCGCGAATAGGGTTCACAAACAAAACTCTCGATCATAATTCACGAACAAAACTTTCGATCAGAATTCACGAACAGAACTTCTCGATCAAAATTCACAAACAAAACTCTCGAATAGAATTCACGAACAGAACTATCAATCAGAATTCACGAACAGAACTTCTCGATCAGAATTCATGAACAGAATTCTCGATCGCGATATTCTAGTCGTGAAAACCATCTGATCGACCCGTCTTCTCTCTGCTCCACGTAGGAAGGTCTTGATTATGAGCCCGCCACGTTCTCGAAACCGTCACCTCACCTTTTGTGCCAGCTGTCCCTCGATTTTCGCAGAAGATTTTGATGACAAATCTTTCCACGATCTCGATTTTCGCGCCTTTTTTCATGATTACGGGGGTTTCTCAAGGAGAAACTTTTCCTTCCATATAGTCACCTTCACTTCGAGAATAAAAGACAAAAAATCCAAAAAGAACATACCCCCTTTTCGGCTTCAAGTCCTGTTTCTTCTCACTCTTCGACCATGTCGATGGATATTGTCTAGAGGCTACGGACCTCCTTGTTCATTTCAGACTCCATTAATATCACCCCGACAACCTACAAAACCACAGACGATCTGAAAGAGTTCAGTCCTGAGAAGCTTTTCATGTATCCTTCTCATATGCTAAGAAGTTCTCTCTCTTTCCCTCTCCCTGAACTGATCAAAGATTTTATGCACCGATTCAAGCTTCACCCAGTACAATGTTCCCTAACTTGTTAAGGGTCTTGATGTGTGTTGTCACGATCAATCGCACGCTGCAGCTTCAACTCTGGTTAGATGACATCTACCACCTGTATGATTTGCGGGCGAGACCTAACACTATTCCCCTAGTGGAGAAGCTTCCTTCTTTCAACAATGGATGGTGGGAAGAGTGCCTTATATAATTGACCGGCGCTTGGGTGCTTCCTGCCCCCGTTCCGGGAGGGGTGGCGGTGATCCTATGATATCTTCATCCGGTGAAGTTAGGGTGAGCACAAAAATAAATGAATTTTTATGTTCCCTTCGTCTTAGGCTGACGAGCTTTGTATGCTTCTCACATATGACTTGGAGCGTGCAACCCCGACCTCGTCAGTCGTGAAGTTCGATCAAATTGCTAGGACTCAGGAGCTGTAGGAAAATGATTTCCTCAAAATCCTCAACCTCATTTCCCCAAGAGTTTCAGGTTTCTCTTTGAAGGCTGCTAGTTTGTCCTCGAGAGTTGATGCTCCTTCTGCTTCATCTCTTGCCGTTGCCATATAAGTGACTAAGCGGTCTGCTGCCTGCAAGGCCAACTCAGCTACGAAGAAAAGGCCTAGGCTGCCACTTCCTTCAAAGCGACGGAAGAAAATTCTTCGCCTGGCTTCGCCGGTTGGAGAGGCGGATTTGGAGGATGGAGCAAATGCTTCACCGAACGTTATCCGAACTCCCCCTCCTAAGAATGAGCTGTCTTCCAAGTGTTTGTGATGCAGCAATCAACGAGTCTGCAGCGCGTTCTTTCGAAGGGGGTTCCCTACCGGGTCCCATAACTTGTTCAGTGCCTGGGACGGTAGAGATTCCCCCTTCTCTAAAAGTTGAGGTGGTCGTGGCTCCCACTTTTGATCCTCCCAAGACTCTTGCTAAACAATCTCCTGCGGCCACAGCCTTATTAGATATGCCCCCAGACGAGGTGACAGAGACTACTCCTGTCACGCCTTCTTCCCCAAGGGTGCCAACAATCGTTTCGACTGCTGTAAGGGTGTCCTCAGTCGCTCCGATTGCGGTTGATTCCCCTCACTCAAATGCACCTTTCATCATGAAGTCAGATATTTTCTCTTTCGTTGACGTGAATGTGGGTGTTCCTTGTCCGGCATCCTTGGAGACTCCTTTTGATTCGGCCCCTGCTCCTGCTACTTTGGCCGACAATTCCTCTGGAGGCCCTCTTGCTGATCTGCTAGCAAAGAGTTTGCCAGTGCCCAACTCAGGGGCTGTCTTCTCTAGGGTGATCTGGTCAGTGCTCACCGGGCTATGATGGAAGCGATTTGCACTCAGCTAGGTTGGAGATTTTACAACGTAAGCATTTACCTTTGGTTTTGAAGCTCTCCCTTTAGTGTACTAACATTCGCTCTTCAGAACTCTGTCATTTGGCAGGTACTCAACGAGCGGAGCTTGAATGCGGTGAGACATGAAGCTCTCTTCAAGTCGGCCCAAGAACTTTCCCATCAAAGAGAGGCACAGCTGAAGTCGGTCGAGGAGTAGCTTGCGTTTGCGAAGCGAGCTCACATCGCTGTTGAACTTGTCGAATCCTCTGCTCATCGAGACTTGTCTGCTGCTCAAGTACAGACCACTGCTGCTGAAGAGCGCGTGAGAGAGCTCCTCGATCTGAAGCTCTTTCAATCCTTCAGTCGGGCTTTCTTTTCCTTACGGGCGCCCAACGCAGAAGAGCGAGTGGAGGCATTGAAGCGAGAGTCGTAAGAGCAGCACGCCAAACTCTGCGAGCTTCGTGATAATGAGGGACCAGATGAAGGAGATATCAGATTATTTGACGGCCTGCGCTGAGAGGATCTATAATTGTGGATATCAAGGATATGAAGATAGATCCAACAATGTCTCTCCTCGCATTTTCACTGCTCCTCCTTCAAGTTCCGATTCTGGCCCAGATGATGGGTCTCAGACTTATAAATTTTGTAAAGAACAATATTTTCATAAACAACTTATCTTTTAAATGCCTGTTCATGTTTTACATGGTCTGAATGTTTGGAGTGCTTAGGATGAGAGGGTGAATGCCCTTTCAGAATTTCAGCCCATAGACTAATTCTATTCGTCCTATCCGCGTGACCTCCAAATGCTGGTCGCAGAGCCTGGGCTCTTTGAGACCAAGTGAGCATAGGGGAATGCTTGTCCTCCATTTCGTCCTCATCATGTGAGGGTGTCTTATGCGTTCCTTTTCCTTCACTTGAGAGCTACAAAGGTGGGAGTGCTTAGGATGAGAGGGTTAGTGCCATTTCAGGATTTTAGCCCGTAAGCTAATTCTGCTCGTCCTTTCCGCGCGACCTCTAAGTGTTAGTCATAGAGCCTGGGCCCTTTGAGACCGTGTGAGAATAGGGGGAAGCTTATACTTCATAACGACCTCACCTCGTAAGTGTAACTTATGTGCCTCACTTTTGTATGTCCTTTACTCGAGTGCTTATCGATGAATGGGGCATTCCCCGTGCGTCCTCTTACACGAAGAGTGCTCATCCGATCGACCTGAACTGGATCAACGCGTGACCTTCATAGAGTGCTATCCTCGCGACCTATTTAGAGTGCGACTTCTTGTTGAGAGTGCTATTCTCGCGACCCCTCTTAAGAGTGTTTTATTTGAAACCAAGTTCACGCGCGACCTCGAACGGGCGTTCATTCACACAAAATATTCATAATGAATTTAAACCAAGCAAAAAAAAATTTATTTGAAAAGGAGTATTTTTTCAAATGCATTACATTGCAAGGTCTTTTGAGTGCTTCTCCATTCATTTGCTCTAGATAATATGCTCATTTGGGGTCTAGTCCGATGACCTTGTATGCGCCCTCCCAACGGGGTTCGAGCTTACTATCAGATCATTTTCGGGATTCGGGGAATACCTCTTTAAGGACCAAGTCTCCAACTCGAAAGCTTCACCGCGAAACCTTTTTATTGTAGCTTCAAGCAATCTGGTGCCGGTAGTTTGCCATTCTGATAGAAGTTGCTTCCATTCCCTCGTCCCTAAAATTCAGTTTAGACTCGAGAACCTTTTCTCAAAGTTCTTGATCTGAAAGGTTGGAATCCCGAGCTCTATGGGAATCACTGCCTCGACGCCAAAGGCTAGAGAAAATGGAGGTTCCTCTGTAGCCCTTCGCGCCGCAGTGCGATACGCCAATACACCGAGGGAAGTTCATCCACCCAGTTGTATTTTACTGCATCGAGTCGCTTTTTGATCCCGTACAGGATGGTTCAGTTGGTGATATCTGCCTGACCATTTCCTTGGGGATAATGAGGAGAGGAGAAATGGTGTTTTATACCCAGCTTCTTGCAAAACTCTCTCATGGTGGCGTTATCGAATTGCGTCCCGTTGTCGGAGATTATAGTGTTTGGTATCCCGAACCGGCAGACAATCTCCTTCCAAAGGAAACCTCGCACTTCAATGTAGCGGATTTTAGTCAGGGCCACGGCCTCCACCCATTTGGTGAAATAGTCGGTGGTGACTAGGAGGAATCGCTTTTGGGATGGCGCCAAGGGCATTAGTCTGACTATATCAAACCCCCATTGAGCAAACGGTCAAGGACTTGAAAGTGTATTCAAATCCCCGGCTGATCGGTGAATCAGCGGACTAAATCGTTGACACTTGTCGCATTTCCTTACCAGGTCGAGTGAGACCTTTGCGAGGGTCGGCCAGAAATATCCAACAGTCTATACGCGTCTCGACAAGGACCTTGAGGCCGTATGGCTCCCGCATATTCCCGAATGCATTTCTTTCAATACCTCCTTGGCCTCCTCAAGAGTGACGCACTTGAGGAGTGGGCCTTTGAAGCCTTGCTTGTATAGTACGCCTTGATCGGAAATAGAAAATCCAGCGGATCGGCTCATGATTTTTTTGGTTTCCTCTTTGTTGGCTGAGAGGAAGTCAACTTTCAGGTAAGACTGGATGGGATCCATCCAAGTCGTCTCTCGGGGTGCTGACTCTACTGCCATAACCTGCTCAAGGTGAGCGATACTTGGTTCCCCTAAGAACTCGACCTGAATATCTCGGGATGGTTCTCCTATCACCAGATTTGCATCCAAAGACCCAGGTTAAATCTAGCTTAACCTCTTTCAAACCCTAAACCCACTTCCTACCCAGGTTATGCCCAAATTGGACCAAACACTAGGTAACTAAACTCTCATTAGTTGACTCTCACCTATACCCCAACCTTTAAATCTCCTTTAGAAAGTTCCCAAAGAATAATAGGATTCCTGTTTTTCACCTCTGTCTACAGCATGCCCGTGTCCCAGAGCGAAAACCCCACAAACTACCCCATGGATGTGACCAAATCCAACCCAAACTTTTCTTGCTTTTTAAGAAAGTAGGTGGCGATCACAAACACCTCTGAATCCTTCTGATGAGCTGTCGGGCACCTTAGCAAGGAACGAAACCCCCACCATCCTTCCGAGAGACGATCCGACCGAGCCTGCCAAGACACGCACCGGACCTGAATACCCGAAGAACCCCCCACACACGCTCAACCCTCCGGAATCCGATACCGACAATCCACCTTTCGCAACACAGCTTTGAGAGGCGAGTCAGTCATGACATAGATAATATGGGCTTGAAAGTAATGGCGCAATTTCTGGGCAATAACGAATAAGGCAAACACAAGCTTTTTGATACGGGAACACCTGGTTTCTGCTCTGCTGCTCCTTACTTGCATAGTAGATCGCCCGCTTCCCCGGTCGATGTCCTTCAGTAGCGCGGAGCTGACAGCATGCTCAGAGGCTGCGATGTAAGGGAGCAGGAAGTCTCCTGAGGAAGGATTCATTAGAAGTGGCGGTGAGCTAAGGTACTTTTTTATTTCCTCAAACGCTTTCTAACATTCTAGTGTCCACTTGAACCTCTGAGCCTTTCGCAGCAGCTAGAAGAATGGGTGGCGTTGATTGGTGGCTTTGAAGATGAACCGGTTGAGAGCGGCCAACCTCCCGGGCAGCTTATGCACCTCTTTTTTGTTTCGCGGAGGCTCTATATCCATTATTGCCTTGATCTGATCAGGATTGGTTTCGATTCCTCATTGTGTCGTCAGAGACCCCAAAATCTTATCTGAGGTGACTCCGAATGAGCATTTCGTGGCTTTAGTTTAAGGCAGTATTTATGCAACACAGCGAAGACTTCTTTCAAGTGGGCTAAGTAGTCAACTCGGCGCTTACTTTTGACCATCATGTCGTGCAAACATACTTCCACAATCTTGCCGATCTAGCGCTTGAAGACCATTGTCACTAGCCTCTGATAAGTGGCCCCAGCATTCTTTAACCTGAATGACATCACTTTATAGCAATAAATGACACTGAAAGTTACAAACGCTGTTTTCTCCTGGTCGGGCTCATACATCGGGATCTGGTGACAGCCTGTATAAGCATCCATGAAACTCATTAGCTCATTACCCGATGAGGAGTCCACCAACTAGTTGACTTTCAGAATTGGGAAGCTGTCCTTCATCGCTGCTATTGTCGGACTGGACAGAAGGCTGGCGAGATGAAGAGCCGATGGTTTACCACTTCGGGGTCGATCCCTGGCATGTCTTGAGGCTTTCGAGCGAAGATATCCTTGTTCTGAACAAGGAGGTCGAGTATCGCCTTTCTCTCTTCTGCAGAGAGCAACCTCCCGACGAGAAAGTATTTCTCAAGGTCAAGGGGATCTATCGGGACCTGCTCAAGGTCTTCAAGAACCCTGTCTTCGGGACTGGGCCGGCGCTCGTCGGCCTTGACCCGGTCTTGGAGTAATTGCTACCTTTTTGGATGGATTTCTCCATCCTCGAGCAATTCCTCGAACTCTGGCAGGGCCGACTTCCCTGCCATCGCCGCCATGTAGGAACGCTTCACGGCTACTTGGTCTCCTCGTATCTATATTATCCCCTGAGCTGTGGGGAAAAGAGACATTGATGGTAGGTGGATAGAATCGCCTCCATCACCGCCAGCAAGGAGCATCTGATAATAGCGTCGTATGAAAACGGGAGATCCATGATAGTGAACTCCGTCATGGTGGTCTGGTTCCCTGCATGGACTGGTAATGTAATGCGTCCTACCGAGATGACCAATGATCCGTTGAAAGCAACCAGTGGGTCTTTCGTTGGGGTGAGATCAGCGGCTTTTAACCCCATCCGAAGGAAGGGTTTCATTAAGAGGATGTCAGCCGAGCTTCCTGTGTCTACAAGAAACCTCTTCACGCAAGGTGATTACCAGCGCATCTGAGTGTGGGGCTTGGACTCTTTCATCACCACTTCTTGGTCTTTTCACGACCAGCTTCGGCTCCTGATCGATCTGCATCATCTCAAAGGAGACCTGCATCTTCTTCGAGTCTCGTCTGGTGCTTTTCGGTGTGGCTAAATGTGGTACGCCACCAAATATGACGTCAATAACCCCCACCGAAGTATTGGGGTCAATATTCGTCACATGCTGCTCGCTGGGGTATTCTCCACGGGGCGTATTCCTTCAGATGACCCTTTCGGATATGGTTCTCCAGGAACGTCCGAAGGATATGGCATTGGTCGATGGTATGGCCCACGCCCTTGTGGTAGTCGTAGCAGAGATTTTGATTTTGCTTTGACTAGTCACTTTTCATGGGTGCAGGCCATTTGAACCACAGCTGTACCTGGATCTTGGATAGGATCTGAGACAGGGGGATCTTAAAAAACATCCCCGTCCTTCTCGTACCTCGTTGGTTGATGCACCAGACTTCTTGCCCCTATCGCCCCATTGGTCCTTCTGGCGTGGTTCCTGCGGGCGTTTTGCTGCTGGTGCTGAGGTGGCCGCCGTTGGTGAAGACTTGGGCGCCGTGACCACTTGCTTCAGGAGGCCGGATTCCTCATCCACCTTGGCGTACTTTTCCGCATGCCCCATCAGATCACAGAAGTCGGAAGGAGTGCGCTTGATAAGCAACTCCTTGAGGCTGTTTTCGGATGGCAGACCATTCAGGAAAGCCATGACTGCAGCTTCCTCATTGCAGTCTTCAACTTTGAACTTCATGATGCGGAAGCGATCGACGTACTGCCAAATTGTTTCTCTTGATTGCATTTGGATCTTCATTAGATCCCCCAGATCCTTCTTCCTTCACCGGCTGCAGATGAAATGCTCGACAAACATGGTACCGAGCTCTTCAAAAGTTTTGATTGTCGCAGGCGGAAGGAGATGGAACCAAGTCAATCTAGCCCCTTCCAGACTGGAGGGGAAGAGGTGGCACATCAACCCATCATACAACTCATACAGTGCCATTGAATGTCGAAACGCCAAAATATGATCGTAAGGATCTGTTATGTCGTTGTATAGCTTGAATTTGGGTTGAACGAACTTATGCAGAAGTCGTTCCCTTAGGACCACCGCGCAGAACGGGGAAGCAAATCCCTGTATTGCGTGCTCCACCATTTCATGACTCGAAATGCGCCGTACCTCAGAGCGCAAGGTGTAACGAGGTTGTGCGACTGCTCCTCCAGTTCGTTGACGGGGTGGGGAGTCGTGCTGATGCCCCTTGGATACTTCGCATAAAGCCTCCTGATGTATTTGCCTCCGCGAAGCCTCCCGCCGGGTGGAGCGTTCTCCATGAGGTGAACGCCCACGCCTCTGTTTTTCATGAGGCCGTCGACCCGCTCGAGGAGAGCATGAACGCCGACGGGACCACTGCCTTTGGTTGGAGGAAGAGGTCCCTCCGAACATTCAGCATTGACGGCTGAAGGGTTGGGCAGCGCAGGAGCTGGTGGCTGAATTCCCTCCTGAGCTGGTTGTTGTTGATGCCTGTTCGTATAGAACTGCTGCATCGAAGCTTCGATCATTTGCTGCATTGATCCTCGTAGATAGATGAATAGAGTTTCTTGTGAAGACTCCATCGCCTGCCTGAGGTCCTGAACTTGGCTGACCAAGGTTCTTGACGAGCCGTCACCAGCATCAGTTGGGAGGACGTCCCCTTCCTGCTGTCCCTCTGTATGGATGTTATTTGGATCAGACATTGCAAACATCGGCATTTTGTTTAAGATTCCCATAGACAGCGCCAAACTGAGGTGGATATTTCCCCCCTTTAGTTAAATTTGTAATTCTTTTGGGGTTGAAACTTTAAATGATTTTTGTCAGAATTTTGGTGGTAAAACAAAATGAATTTTTGGCTCTGCCGTTAGAGTGCTTGTGCGCGACCTCTTTATAGGCTGCCTATGTAACCCTTATGGATCAAGCCACACATAGTTCCCCGAATGCCCTTGTAACAGTTTTGCCACTAAATGTTTAGTGGACTTTTTTTTCCAGGGAAACGTCCCTAGTGATTATGCTCTCTGTCGGCCCTTGATTACCTGCATTCTGCTAGTAGTGGGCCTTAAGTGCCAGCGTGGCGGTTACAGGCGTTAGTGGTCTTCTGTCTCCATTCTTCCCGGGATCTATTGGTGTACTCACCCTTGCGTTATATTTAAGAGTATGTCTGCAAGGAATAAGGTCGACCGACCAGACCTTATGTCTAGTCGTGCCTTAGACTGCTCGTTCCTGAGGAGTAAGGTCGACCGACTAAACATCATATCCTAGTAGTGCCTGTAAAACTGATGACCTCATCGTAAGATGGTCCATGTCTGTCTTGTCTTGACAAATGTCTTAGCGCATATTTTTACCTCCACAATATATATTTTGAATGTTATACCACGTGCATGATAACTAGTATATAATTAATTAATTTTTATTTATATATTTATATATTTAATTTATTATTTATATTTATAATATTGAAAATAAGACACGTGGGTGTGTCAAGTGTTTAAATTACTTATTTTTTTGATAAGTACAATGATGATCCTAATATATACAATATTGATTTGAAAAATATATAGGACTCAAATATTTTTTAAACGATGATAAAATCAAATCCATAAAAATTCATTATGTTGAAATATTATTAATAAATTTACCGTGCAATTTGTATGATGAATGATGACCACTTCGCATATGATATCATCTAATATAAAAAATTTGATAGGAGCTACAAATAGACAGTACCCGAACCACAATGATTTTAAGTGGTAGTCAATCTCAAAAGATGGTTGAAAATTGTACTTAATTGCACCACTTGATTGAATAATATACTCATTGTAGCAATTTTATGACTCATCAATAGATGAAGCTTGGAAAACGAAGTTAGATGGTTTTAATATTGCATGATTGAGGTTGTATTTAGATGTGCAATTAAAGCGTTGAGATTCTTAAAATATTATGATTTAAATTTAACTTTTAAAAAATATTATTTTATTAGTTTTTCATTCACAATATTTCTTTAGTCTAAAGCTGCATCTGGATGTGAGGGAAATGCTAATATTTTTAAAATCTTATGTTTCAAATTGAAAAGTTGTGTTTTATTATATTTTCAACCGAAGAAAAATGGTGGTTTGAAAAGACAAAAGCTGAAAATGTGTTTAGATCTGAGTTTGAGATTTTATAATTTTTTAAATGTGGAATCTATATAAACTCATATGCAAACGAGGCCTAAAATGAAAGATATTGGTTTGAAAAATTGTAACAATGTGTTTGAATTTGCGATACCGAATTTTAAGCTAATCAAATGTAAAATTTGCCCAAAGGACCTGAAACACTCTATCTCTTCTATTTATGATTTTTATTGATCTCCACAAATGATGGGATTCACAGGATATGCCATTCTTCATATTCTAATATTAAAATTTTTTTGTTTTGAAAAATTTTGGTTTGATACCCAGACCTCTTTGATGCTAATTAATTAATCAAAGCACATTTTAATATTAGTTTAAATATATCATAGAGAGCGATGTAGGGAAAGAGACGAACAAATACAAACATTGATGATGGACAGATTATAAATAATAAGTGGATCATAATAATTCACTTAGTTTATGAACCTAACCGATGCTTTTCTAGTGTAGAACTTATTCGATCTAGTGTAGAACTTATTCGATCTAGTGTAGAACTTATTCCATCAACCGTGTTCACAATTCTTTTAAAAAAAAGGAAAGATATGCTTACTTTTTGATGGAGATCGCGTGTGTGACACATGCCTTGTTTTTTTATTCTCCATTAATTGTCTATTTTGTATTAGGATTGTGTCTCGATCCAATTATCAATAAAAAAATTAATTTCAATTAATATTAAAACCAATCTCTTGGAATCTTTAAACAGGATGTTACAATGAGGTTAATTGTGGAAGTTGTTGAGATATATCTCTATAAATATTATCTATATAAAAGTCTCTTAAACCAAAAACTTGCCATTTGACCTTTTTGCCCTTGTCAATTCATTCAATCCCATTACAGTACATTCACATCACTTTAATGACAACCATTTTTTTATTTTACCCTTACATTTCTATTCAATTCCATTAAAATCCATTTAAATCATCCCAATGTCATTTATAATATACTATAATACATACATTTCATCATGTAACATATTTATTAACTTATATTTAAAATTGATTATCATAATATTAATAGGATAGTCCTACATTTCTATTCAATCCCATGAAAATCCATTTAAAACATTTTAATTTCATTCATAGTTTATTCTAATATATACATACATATTAACTTATAGTTAAATTTAGTTATCATATCATAATATTATTATGATAAGAGGATCCTTCCATTTTTTATTTTACCCCATACTTTTCTATTTAATTCCATAAAAATAATAATATTATCAGGATAATGGAATACATAAAAAATGAAAGGATACTCAAAATATAATCTGTTGTTAGAATATATTTTATACTCTATTTTGATTATATGAAAATTATGTCACCACATATATGTAAATAAATTCATAATCCTATTTTTATTAATTTAATCTATATTTTACTTTACTGTATAAAAGTCTCTTAACAAGAAAAATAAACATTTGATTATTATATACCCCAACCAATCACTCAAAAATATTATGACAACAATCCATTCACACCCATTTAATTCTATGACAGTCGTTCTAAAACTTTCACTTGAAGAATTTACCCCATCCAATTAATAAAATTCCTTCAATCCTTTTTTCAATGAATCATTCATCATTCCTACACCGTTTCACACGAAAACATTATTTTCATTAATTACTATTAAAACCTTCAAATGAAAATTCATCACTCATCAAATCTAGAAAATACATTATGTCCCTAAAATTAAGACCATTCCACTTCCTTCCTAACGTTTCAAATCCTCTCATCTTCTCCTCCTCAATCATCATCATCCCTAATAAAGATCCGTGGGTCTATCGACTCTCTCTCTCTCTGTTTTTACTTTTCGGTTGATCATTCGTTCGTTTATTGATTGGGCTGTGTGTTTTTGTTTGTGTGTTTATTTTATAGAATTTTGTGACAAAGCTGAATATATTTTATAGAATTTTTCATTTTACCCTTACATTTCTATTCAATTCTATTAAAATCTATTTACAGTATTTTAATCTTATTTATAGTATATTATAATACATACATTTTATTATGTAATATATTTATTAACTTATATTTAAAATTAGTTATCATAATAATAATAGGATAGTCTTACATTTCAATTCAATCTCATGAAAATCCATTTACAACATTTAAATTTCATTCATAGATTATTCTAATATATACATTTCATCATTTGACATATTAACTTTTATAGTTAAATTTGGTTATCATATCATAATATTATTAGGATAAGAGGATCCTTCCATTTTTTCATTTACCCCATACTTTTCTATTCAATTCCATAAAAATCATAATATTATCAGGATAATGGAATACATAAAAAATGAAAGGATATTCAAAATATAATCCATTGTTAGAATATATTTTGTACTCTATTTTGATTATATGAAAATTATGTTACCACATATATGTAAATAAATTCATAGTCCTATTTTTATTAATTTAAATTATATTTCATTTTACTATATAAAAGTCTCTTAACAAGAAAAATAAACATTTGATTATTATATGCCCCTACCAATCACTCGAAAATATTATGAACAATCCCTTCACACCCATTTAATCCCATGACATTCGTTCGAAAACTTTCACTCGAAGAATTTACCTCATCCAATTAATAAAATTCCTCCAAACCTTTTCTTAATGAATCATTCATCATTCCTCACACGAAAACATTATTTTCAATTTACCCCATCTAATTTGTTATCTTGGGATAAGTAATGTTAAGATCCATATAATATATGCACATTTTCAGAAAGTATCACAACAAAAATTCGAGGGACTAAATTAAAATATTATATTGTGTGACACACTCAATAAGACTTAAAATAAGTCCTAGTAAAATATAAAAAAATCGATTTAGTCCTTTTGATGACCAAAATGCCCTTGTTTTTTTATTGAAAATTCTCTTGCTATCGTATTAAAAAAAAATGGTACAACTCCCAGGAAACTTATGAAAATGAAAAAATGTTTATGTAAAAATCTCCTTAAAATCAACAACAAATCTGGTTAGTGTCTTACAGTAATTTATCAAATAAATTATAAAAGGGTATTACAGTATTTCAACTACAAATCTGGTTAATTTCGATTACAATAGGAACTAAAATAAATATCGTCTAAAAATATTTAGTGATTTTCATAAATTTTTAAAGAGAGATATGAATTTTTCAAAAATAAGGAGTGAGAGCATTTTTTAACTTTTAATATGTAATTAAGATCAACCATATACTTGGTTAATTGAGGTGATGGTAGGGACTAAAACGATATTTTTTTTAATAACATAGGAATTTGTTGTGATTTTTTTATTTACAGAGGCTAAAATTATTTTTGCCATGAATGCGGATTATATTCATGAAATTAACTTCAATTTGAATACTAAATATCAAAATATTAATATTAATATAGAGACATTAGATTTCTTGCATTTGGAGTTATTATTATGAAGATGTTATTGTATCTAAATTATTTGACATTAATATTAATCAAAATATATTTTAGACTTTGTTTATGTGCATCTGCACATGCAGAACAACTAGTATCATGTAAACAAGTGATTATTCCGTAACTTTTTTATCTCTAATTATGCTTCATGGATGTATAATTTAGACAGAACTATGTAAATTTTGGGCTTTTTTTGTTTATTGTTTAGTTCTTGTGTATGATCTTAGACATATATATTGTTGATGGTTTTTGTGAATTCATCATTTCAATTATTATATCAATAATGATTTTTGAGTTCCAATAGAACCCATCACAAACTCATGAGGTGGCACACATGTAATTCTCTGTTTACCCTTATTTATTTATTTATTTGATAACTGATCTCTTTCCTTCAATGTAGGAGGAGGTTACAATATACATTGATCTCTTTGTTTCATTTTTTTAAAATCAATCCAACCCATTCATTATTGAGAGGATTCTTTTTATAAAACAATTGAATGATTCACATTTTTCCCGATCGACCGTCTATGAAATTAAACACCAAACAACACGCTGATTTGAGTTATTGAGAGGAGTTTCGGTTTTGTATTTGGATCCGAGCGATTTTTTGTGGTTTTAACAATGGCGATCGCTCAGTTTTGACTCTTTGGATTATCTGATTTTGATTATACAAATTTAATTTTGATATGAAATTAAACATAATACAACAATTTGATTTTAATTTTTGGGAGGAATTTCAGTTTTGTTTTTTTATCCGAGTGATTGTTTGTTGGTTTAATTAATGATGGTAACAGTTTGACTCATTGGATTTTTTATTTTGATTATATAGATGTTAATACTTATATGAATCTCTTCTCTTTTTCTGCATGTTTAATCCTTTCTAAACAATGGATGTATTCAATATTATTTTTTGTTAAGCTTGTACAATGGTGTATGATTATATAAATGTTAATACTTATGTGTTTCTTTTTGTTTATAAGCATGTTTTTTTAAGTATTATTTAATTTTTTTACAATCGTGCAAACATAATTTTTTGTTTTGAATTAGATACATCCCAAATATATCTGATTATTACATGCATCTTGTTTTTTGTATTTTTTTATCTGCCTTTTGGTTTTTTCATTAACGTAAGTTAATGGATGATTAAATTGTTTATGTTAAATTCATTTTTTAGTATATGTATTTATGGTTTATATACATTCATGCAAACATTTTTTACTTTTTTTGTTGAATTTAGACATTTCCAATATATCTGAATATAATATGCTGCTACAATACATATAATTGATTTTAGATACATTTTCAATGTATATGAAAAAACTAATATATGATGTATATGAAAATATTAATATAGAACTGTATCTAAATCTGTATCTATAATTGAAAAAACTAATATACTCATCTGTATCTGAAATTTTTATTTTAAAAATACTCATTTGTATCTATATTTGTATCTATAAATCTAATATAGAACTATATCTAAATTTGAATCTATATCTGAAAAAACTAAAATACTCATTTGTATCTGTATATGAAATTTTAAAGAAAAATCTATAGATGAACAAACTCATATAATCATCTGTATTTGTAGTTGTATCTTAAAAAAGTGGAGGTGGAGATCAGATGAGGTGGAGGCTGGAGGAGAGCTCGAAAAGTAGGTGATCCACCTCTCATATGATAGAGGGCGACGGGAGGGATTCGAAGGTGGTGACATCGATCGCCGGAGATGAGAAGGTCAATTGGAATGAATTTTTGAAGTGATGAATGACATAGGAGGGTAAAAAAAAAATTGGGGAAATTAATTAGGGATCCCTCGGAATGTCTCTCTATTATGTTTAGTCCCTTGACTTTTTTAAGTTTTCTTTAAATCCCTAAAGTCTCTAAGTTATTTCTTCCGGGTCCGTGGCAGTAACTGCCGTTAGATGAGCCTTTTATTCTTCCATTTTTACCCTTCGATAACAATGTACACAGATGATATAACAGTGTACTACATTGTTTTAAAATCTGTGAGCAACAATACTATACACATTGTGCATAACAGTGTACATAGACAAATTCATATAACATGCTCAACTCGTAATCATGAGCAAACCTTTTAGATAATATTTCAGAAATTTAAATGTCATCCCCACCGATACATAAAATATTTACATTTGTTGTTTAAATCATCACCATCGATTTACAAAAAAAACTACAAGTTTTATTTACATCGGTTATTTATATCTTTCACTCTTCTTGTGATACTTTTATCTGAGCCACATTCTTTTTTGCTCTTCGAATTACTTTTGATGCTTACTCCTTTTGGAACCTTAGAATGTCAGTCTTCAATGTTAAGCATAAAATGAGTCAATCTAAAATACTTTTTCAGCCAATGAACCTACACATTGCAATGTCACACTATTAATATAGGAGGTATACATCATTACAGATAAAGAATTTAATAGGCATATAAGATTATGGCTACATAATCAAAAGAAGATTTAAGGGTGTACATTTGAAGAATACCATTGTACATACAATAGTGTTAACATAAAATCCAGATTTTTCACAGTCAATCAAACCTCTGTAACCAATAAACATATAACTTATTCAAACAATTACATTGCTTCTCAAAAATCAAATAGGATGGGTGAGTAATGCTTAATAGTGGGTCAAACAAAATAATTTATGTGAAACACATGGTTAATCCCAACTAATGTTGATTTAACAAAGTAATTCATAAATTAAATTTAGTCTCCATGGTGAATCTAAATTGATCATCATAATGTCATCAACTCGGGGGTTTGATTTTGATACGGGTTAGGCCTATATTGATGATGATATCAATGTACTACAAAATCAAAAGAAAAAGTTAATGGTATACATATGATGCATAACAACGTACCAAAAATAATATAAATATAAAATCAACATTTTTCATTGTTAATCAAACCTCCACCACTAATTTAACATTTAACATAGGTTTAGAAAATATTGCATAGTCACATAGGGTTAGGGATGAAGCATAACATCTTGAAACACAATAAAAATAGGTTAAGGATGCATATATAAAGCATAACAGTGTACTCATAATAAAGTAAACATGAAACTTGTATCCCATTGTCATACCTCATAAGCTTGAGTCCACATTGCAATCTTCATACAAACACTAAAACTATATATAAGTTGTAACATTTCTATTCTCCTTGATTCATGGACATTCATATGTTCTTAATCATTCTATTATGGTTCATTACCATTTCATTTTGTTTCAACCTTCCATATAATCATTCCCTAACCCTCTGTGTTGTGAATATAAGTCTAGAACAGTCCCCTAGACCGATGAAAAGTCTAAAAATGATAAGTCCCCTAGACCAATGAAAAATGTAGAATGATATTAATACACTACATAATCAAATAAATTATTTAACAGTGTGCATGAGAAGCATAAGAGTATATTAATAACATAAATGTTACAAACAGTACTAACAACATAATTAGAAAGTATAAATAGTGAACCTACTTAAATTGTATAGGAAGCATAAAAAATGAAACAAATGGATTTACTAACAAAAATTATATAAGGCCTACTATTCAATATATTTTCTAACTAAAAACTAAAAACTCTTTTACATGTACAAGGCATTTCAACAGACATGAAAAGCATGTTACCATGTCAAAGTTTAAATGATCATGCCCATCTTTTTCATATGATTATATAGCAGTCAGCAAGATGCATAACAAAATTTCACATCTAACTCTTATCAAATATTGATTCATCGTAGGAATCATATTATTATTTTATATAATAATGACATAGTACAATCAAGAAACACATCCTATACATGTCCAAAGAGATAAATGAAATATAACAATGTACAAGAAGAATATAACAATATACTGATAAATCTGTATAAGAGTATAACAGAGAAAATATAACAATGTACATGAAGAGCATAACAGTGTACAAGAAGAGTATAACAGAAAATTCACAAATGAAAGGAGAAAAAAATGAGGAATAATCTCAAAATGTTTCAATACAAAAAAAATCAAAATAAAATTCAACACAAAAAACAGATCTCACATCCACAAAAATAAACCTCATAAAAATAAACATCCATAAAAAATATTGTCCTTGAGAAGGGAGGTGGCAGCCCTTACCACAGAGGAGAAGGCGCGCCACCTTGGGAGGGACCAGTAGCGGCCTTCACCGTGAGGAGGGGAGAAGCAATCGAGGAGGAGAAGCGGTCGACGAGGAGAAGCGGCAGATAAGTGGTTGACGAGGAGAAGCAGTCGAGGAGGAGTAGCGACATCAATGGAGAAGCGATCGATGAGGAGAAGCGGTCGAGGAGGAACAACGACATCAATGGAGAAGCGGTCGACGAGGAGAAGCGATCGAGGAGGAGAAGCGGCGGTTGATGAGGAGGAGAAGCGGCGGTCGATGATGAGTGGTTAGGGTTTTTTTGGGGGGAGAGAAGGATAGGGACAAGGGTCTCTGGGTTGATTTAATTGGGAGTGTAGAATAGGTATTGTTAACGGACGTTAGATGAGATGTTAGTCAGAAGGACTTAAAGATAATATGTTTTGGGACTGGGGACTTATGGTTAAAGCAAAACATTGCAGGGACTTATTGTTATTATGAATATAGGGTCAGGGACCCCTAATTAATTTCCCCAAAAAATTTTAAAAGATGTAGTGTTGTATTGAGATGTAGTTATACGGTACCAATCGATGAGACATTGTTTTTATTGAGAACAAAAAACTCAAATTTAAAGAAAATGTAGTATTGACTTTGTCGTTTTTATTTTAAACTTTGGGGTTTATATAGCAGAACTATGTTATTATATATAATTAAATCTAATTCGTTGAACATGAAAGCCAAATTGATTTCATTTTAATCTCTTCATTAGATATCAAGCACACAAAAATTCACGTGTTATTTTATTATTCAATAAACATGGGTCAATATGAAATTGGAAATTAGAAAATTATTTTCGTATCCAGAATATTTCATGTACATGTATTAGTATTTTCAGGGAGTTGTCCATGAAATATCTTGTGAGTGTTGAAGAATCTATAAAAGAAGATGTGATCAAAATTAAGGTTTTTTTTTATTACAAGGAATATAAAAACTAAATTGATTCTTAAACTTTATTCCATTCTGTCTTACCCTTCACCAAGTATATATTATCCCACCAATTAGCTAGTATATTCCAAATCTCTGCGCCGTAGATGTTGACTGGATGGATTTGTTTTCATGTGATATATGTGTCACGGCAGATTTTTTTATTTTTTATTTTTCATTTAAAAAGGGGGTTACGAATACGATCTGAGCCTGTTGGAAACTCATTAAAAAACATGACAAAAAATTTCAGTGGATTGACAGACTTCGAAACCTTCCAAAAAAGAATGGTAAAAAATATATTTATTTTTTAAGGAATTATTATCGGACTTAATTAAAATTCGATTCGTCAAAAATATTTTTATTGACTGGACTTATTGATAACAACACATTTCATGTGATGTCTGTGCATCACGGCCTCTGCGCCGTGGATGATAAAAGGAACTAGTTTCATTGTTGGGGGGATTTTGGTGTTAGATCATTAAAGTAATTAATTGAGGGGATGTCTAGCCTCAGATAAGCTTATCGATCATATGCACATTAAATTTTAGGTAATATTAAGAAAGTTTCATTTGTAGTTCTCAGCATGTTTTGGATATTTTTTTATATAAAAAATGTTACACAATCAATTTTACAATATAAAACGCAGACACCATTGTAGCATTGGAATTTGGGGGTTCTTTGAACTTGGTTCTGATCCGTCCTGTGACTGATCAGATTACGGCTCGGAGAGTTGTTTTTGAGCCGCCCAACAGTTTCTCAGAAAGACAAGAGTTATTGTGATCGCCACCTTCTTTATCAAAAGCAAGAAAAGTTGATGTTTCGGCTAATCGCCGCGTTGAAGAAATTGGAGGGCACTCCTCTCTGAGTTACGCACAGAGATGAAAACAGTGAATCCTTTATGCTAAACAAGAATTTAAAAAAGGGGCTTCTAAAAAGTGAGGGCGTCGGTTACTCTAATCTAGTCGCCTGGGTCCGATGGTTGGTTTGGACTAGCTGCCTGGTACTTGGGTTTTTGATTTTCTAAATTTGGACAACACCTAGGTATAGAATTAGTTTGGCTTGGCTAGGGTTAGAAAAAGGGTTTAACCAGGGTTGTAGAGACATAGGTTTCCTCTTCTCTCAACTATACTTTCTCCCCCTCTTTCAAATGTCAAGTGGTGGGATGATCAAGTGAGTGTAATATGTGGAAAGATGCTTGATATTGTAAAAGATTTTGAACCCCCCTATTTATAGTAAAAATGATACATGGGAGTTACATCTAGACAATAGATCAAATTGGATAATATGATGGTTGATTAGACTCCCCATTAGATATTTGTATTTGAATTTTTGTCTAGGAGGGGGGCGGCTACTTGGATTGAGCCGTCCGGGGTCTGATGGCAGGGTTTAAGAACCCACCTTGCATCATGACTTGCCATATGTCCCATCTCTGACAAGCGGTGGAATGGGGTGGTTACCTGGGTTGAACCATTAGAGTGGAGCGGCAAATAGGAACAATCCGCCGTAATGATCAGCATTTATTGCCAACTTTATGTCCTATATGAGGAAAGCAGCTGGGGGAAAGTTTGTTGAATTGAGTCATCGAGGAGGGGTGGCTGGTTTGGAGGAGCTGCCCAGTTTCTGACCTCCTAATTTTTCTGAGTGTTGGTCCAAATCTTTTTCTTCTTTTCTCGTTCTGATTTTCCTAAATAGTTTTCTTTATGGTCCAAAATTGGTTTACTTTAAATATTGCTTAGAATAATTTTCTTTTCTTCGGAAGGTCAGAATTGGGGTATTATCTACAACCATTAAAAATCATATACCTCAGGTATGGACTTTTATAAAGGCGATGTATATACTCCAATGAATCAAATGAGATATCATTTATAGACAATGTGAAAAATAGTAAGTAGAGGGGCTAACGAGGTATATAGTATTGCATTTGGGGCTATAAAAATGACTGAGTGTAACGAGTTCTTTGAGATATATATTTGTCTAATGAAATATATATTTTTATAAAATAAAATATATATTTGAATGTGTTGAAAACTGGGTTTTCCTAAGCTTTTGGATTAAAATGAGCTTGGTTTCCTCTAATTCTTTGGTAGTGGAAACACATTGGATTGCATTCCTCTCGTCGAGGAGATGAACATAGTATATTTACATTCTCAAAATCATTTATGGGTGAATGAAAAATTGGATCTAAAGTTCTCCCAATAACATGGTAAAAGTGGGTTGGTGGTTGGGGAAGAAAAAGTTTTAGTCCCACATTGGTAGTTGAAAAAGTTTTGAGGATTTATCAGATGAGCTTTTTGTACTTTAGTGAATTGCTTTTAGTGGACACCATATGGTGGACTTTTCAATGCATGCGTATTAGGCATTTTAGAGGCGCACTTGGCACGTACGCATCATCACTAGAAGCTGGAGCTTTTTCTTTTTAGACTTTTTGTCAAATCGGACGGTGGATATCATTTTGATCAAATGCAATCTGGACCGTTTGATTGAGAAAATTTCAGATGTAGTGTGGACCGTCGGATCAACAGTTAGGCTCTGACCGTTGATTGTTTGAAAAAGGGCCATCTCAGACACTATTTTAGGGAAAACTCGAAAGAGGAATTGTCTCCTCCAACAGGCTCGTCAACAATTTTTCTTCTCTATAAATATCACCCAAATATGCATTGTTTAGACAATCAATCATTCACTCCAATAGGCATTCAATCCCTTAGAGTTTGCATTCAAGTCTCATAGCATTCTAGTAACAGAGAGTTGGACAAAAAACAGTCAATTCACTGTCCCTTTGGTGTAAAGTGCTGCTCCTAGAGAGAGTTTGACCGTTTTATCTGGGGAGCCTTTTTCAGAATCGAGCATTAGTGCCAGGTGAATATTGGCTTAAGAACATAGAGTCTAACTCTAACCTCGGTCTTCATTGTTCATCAGAACAGAATCGCCAAACCAGTACCATCACTCTTCTTTATCTTGTAGACATAACTGCGTATTGATTTTTTGTAATAGAATGAATGTATAAATTTATAATAAAATTATATACTAGCTTAATCTAATGTGGTTCAAAGAAAATGAAGGTTGCAAGCACAGACTACATGCATGAATGATTGCGTACATCAAAATCCAAAATTTTAGGGTGAATTGGCCAAATACCCCTTGACTGACCCCTCTATTTTTTCTATACCCGTGGACTTTTTTTTTATTTTTTATTTTCCCTTGCAGCTTTGTCCAATTTTTTTTACCCTTATTTTTTCTTAATGCCAGAACTACCCCTCATATAAGACAAACACATATCACATTCCCTTTCTTTTTCTTCTTCTTCATTCTCTTCCTCTTCGTTTACGTGTCCCCTTTTTTAGGGTCTGTGAGAGGGGATCGATTCTAGTTTTGATCGGCTGATCAAACGAGAGAGAGGGAGATGGTGAAGAAGTGGAGGTCCGAAGCTGGACGAGGTGGACTGGACGATGTACATCTCCTTTTGCAGCGCCTCCAACTCCCTCTCATCTCTATACACAGGCGATGAACCAGCAGAAGCTCGTCTTCAACGCAGGTGAACGACAAGGCCTGGTTCTCTCTCTCTCTCACACACACACACACACACACACACACATGCAGCTCTCTCAATTGGTTCATTGGTTGGTTGGATGTGTTTTTGGATGAAAAATTGAGTCAAAGATTTGATATTCATGAGTTAGTTTGTGCCTTTTTTGTTTGGTTTTTATGTGATGGGATGTTGGATGTTTTTTTGGGTTGAAATTAGCTAAATATATTGTTTTAATGGTATGTTATGTCTTTTGTTTGATTTATTTGATGGGATGTTCTTGAATTTGAATTTTATTTGTTGATTTGATTATATTTGGGATCTTGGGTTTTCCATGTGGTTGATTTGGGTGTTTAGGACTAGATAGAGGATGGGAGGTTGTGGGCTTTTGAAATCTTATTTGCTTAAATAATTGATCTCCCTAGATTTAAAAGGTTCAGAATTGGTGCAAATAACCAACAATTTTATTCTATAAGTCCCCGTTTGGATAGCGAAATTGAGTTATTCTTGATAGATAATTATGCCAGTATAGATAACAAATCTACATGAATAAGAGATTTTCTGTTTGGTTGTGTTTTTTTTTATTATTCTCATTGGAAAACGTAAGAATAAAAGTTGACTTATTTGGTTGATAAAGAATAAAATATAAATAAAGTGTAAAAAAGTTGATTTGACATGTATAAGAGGTGTTGATAGGTGATTTGATGTGATAAGATGTAAAAATTGATTTGACATGTGGGCCCATGAGAACAGATAAAATGAGTATAGCTTATCCTAAGAGTTACTTAGAATTGTTATACTCTCTTATACTCGTTTAAACTGGCTTAGTAATACCAAGTTATACTCTGCAAACAAACAATAATTTTCCTTATCCATTCTTATACCACCCTTATACTACCCTTATACCCGCCTATTCCGCTTCCCAAGCGGGGCATAAGTGTTTATCAAATTTTTGTGATTTTACATTTTATATCTGTAAATGGTTAATTTATTTATGTAATTGTGTTGTAGTTGCCTAATTACATTATGTGAATGGCAGTTTCTGTTGTAATTGAGTATTACATTGATAGTTGTTGTGTTGTAGTTGTTACATTGAATAATATTGGTAGTTTTTGTAATTGATAGTTTCTGTTCTTAGTAATCTTTGTAATTTGATTGTTTCTTTTCTGTAAATGATAGTTTATGTTTTATAAATGATAGTTTATGTTTTATAAATGATAGTTTATGTTATGTAAATAGTAATTTCTGTAATTTATAATTATATTTTTGTGATTGACATTACAGATTTGTACTAATTGATGTGTATATATCTTATGCAGATGAGGTCCATCACAAGAGTTACATAAAATATTTCAGAGACACATTTGCCATTATTCACAGAAGAATTATAGAATGAATCAATCATTGACAAAATTACATAATGAAATCCATCATTTAAAGAATTACATAATAGCATTCATCATTTACATAATTTTAGACAAGCGACATATCGTGAACGGATAGTATAAGCTACCATATATAGAACATAAACTACCATAACTACAACACGATAATCATATTCAATGTAACTACAACATAACTAACTATGACTATTTAATGATGGTTAATTTGAGCTTCAACAATACTACAATAATCATGTATTAAGTGTTTTTTTATTAATTGACAACTTGAGATATAGAGAATGTCACAATAAGTTCAAAAACTACAATATAATGCTTAATTACATAAATAAATATCAATTATATAAATGTAATATCAATTTACAGATATGTAAATGACCAATTACAGAACATCACATTTCCTATCTGTGGGAGTAGTTTAGGCAACGAAATGTGATGTGGTAGGAGTGAAGGGTAAAAAAAAAAAAAAAAAAAAAAAAAAAAAAGACAGCTCTGTATGGGTAAATAAAAAAAAATCAGGGATATAGAAAAAATAAAGGGACGTCAATGGGTATTTGGGCAATTCACCCAAAAATTTATCATGTAATTATGATAGGCAGCACAAAATGAAAAAAAAAAGTCTGCTGAGTATAATTCAAAACCCATGCATGGCATATGTTAGTTAACCCGTCAGGCCGTGATTAGCCAACTGGATAGGTGTGTTACTAGGTGCAATGCCATCCATTAATTCCAGGGGCAAGTATATCCTGTTCTTTTTTTTAAAATTAAAAATTATTATTCTACAAATATTTACATGAATTTTAATTGACAGTGTTTACTCCTCCATATATATCACATCTTTACACTCTCAAGATAAGATGATCTCCTCCAAAGACTCACCCACGTGCGGAGCCACGTGGGGCCGAGTGGGGGCATCTGCCCCCACTCGATTTTGTGAAAAACCATTACATATCATAAGTATGTTTTTTAATTTAATTATCATGTGATGTGTTGTAAGTTGGTATAATATTAATAAATTTTAATTAGTTATGATATGTGCATGTATATTATGTAGCTTGACTACGAATTAAATTATTTATATTTATATATATCATTGTAGTACATTATTATTATATTTTGAAAATTGTTACATTTATTTTTTAAATAATAAACATCGTCTAATAAGGTATGTGATTTGATGAAAAGTGTATATTGCTTCATTTTGAGCTGAATGAATTCATTTTTAATAAGTGTAAGAAAATATTTAGCGATGTATATATCTTTTCTAAGAAGATATATACATTACTAAATAGCTAATGAGGTATATAAGACTGTATTTGGGATTGTATAAAAGACAGTGTGCATGTAACATCACCCTTTCATTTTTTGTTTTTGTAACTTTTGATTGGTTGGTGGATAAATATTTGGGTATAAAATAATATTGTCTATCTATTTGGTAAACTTTCTCTTTTCTCTGTATTATTGAACCGCAAATGAAAATTAAAACATTTTTTTTCTTATTTTTCTGAATAGATTTAAAAGAGACAATTAACATCATTTTCTTTTGTTCTCACCTTTTAAAAACATATTTTTAAATTTCTTGTATGTCAATTTAAAAATAATACTTTGAAAAAATGTATAATTTAATTATTGTTGCTTAATGAAAAATTTTAGATTATCTATGTTTGCACCCATTAAATATAATTTTTGGCTCCGCCATTGCACGTACCTATATATAATACCTATAAAATAATATAATATAATATAAGCGCCCCCATATATTTCACGGATGAGAAAATGCATAAGGTAAGTATAACTTCTTTTTTTTTTGGTGGGTAAAAAAGACTTTGTATTGCTATGATTGAGTAGTTACATTAAAAAAAGGTACATAAGTTAGAATGCCAAATTTACACAAGTGTAGTTAGGCTGAAAATGAAACCAAAACCGCCAAAGGAGGGAAGCTGCAAAGTGTGACTGCATTCCTTCAACAAATTTTTGAACAGGCTAGCTTGAGGAGTTAGCGCTTGTTGGATCTAATATAATTTTCGCCAGACGCATCCTTAGCTAAGATGTGCTGCAGCGTTCCATCAAACTGATCTGGGAGGAGATAAGTGTTACCCGGCGTCATTCGCAGCGACGCTAAGTAATCGGCTGCTTGGTTTCCTTCCCGGAAGACATGTGAAACTCGCCATTGAGTAAGGGAAGAGAGAATAGTACCCAATTCATTTCGGGCACGCAAGATGTGCCATGGTAGGCAGGTTTCCCTTGAACCCAAGCCACCGCAGTTGATGAGTCGCTCTCTAGGTGGATGGAGTGTATGCCATGCTCTTTGCAGATACGCAGTCCTTCAAGGATGGCTTTATATTCAAGAACATTTATGGATGAGAGGAGTTTGTCTTGCACTGCTAATGACCCGTTGGAGTTCGATTTATACCACCCCTCCAATGGCGGCTGCCAAGATACCTCTGTGAAAAATGGCTCCAGTGGTAGGATTGCAATATCCCATTGGGTAGCTAATCGTTTCACCAGGTCAGTGAGTTCCCCCTTTAGACTTTTCCCCAAGAAGATGTTGTGGACTGATGAACAAATTTGTTTGTAGAGCATTGCTTTGTGAAGATAAATTCGCTTGAATAAACAGTTGTAACGCTCCTTTCATAGCCCTCAGATCGTAGCAACAAAGGCCACCTACATTATATGGCGCGGAGCACCCACTGAAAAAAGTTGTTCAAGGTTTTCAACAAATAAACAAAGGGTGTTGGCTGCTTGTCTTTTGGCCCCCATTTTTTTAGTACTAGTGACCAAATGAAAGAGGAATATGAGCATTGCAAGAAGAGGTGATCAATGATTTATGTGCCTGACTTGCAAAGAAGACATACTATTTCCCTCACAAGACCCTTCCGCTGTAGATTTGTTAGCAGCGGGGATTTGCCAAGCAAAGCTAGCCTTGTACAAATGGAGAATTTGGGTGGTTAGAATTTTTGCCAGATCCAATGACTCCATTTGGGCTTATCTCTTTTTTGTCTCAAGAAAGACCAAGCCTGGGGAGTGCGAAGCGCTTCAGTGTGGGAGAGGGGCCATACAAGAGTTTCCTCCCCAATCTCTTCGCGTTCATGCTCAACAATGTCCGCCCAGATGTCCTCCCAGTTAGTAGACCACCATGTTGGCTTGACCCATGCTCCATCTTTGATAAGGGATGATACCAGTTCTGAAAGGTCAGTGTGAACATAAGGGTGGAGCCTTGCCTTCAGGGACTGCCCTTTGATCCAAGGATCTGACCAAGCCTACATGGTGTTGCCAGAGAAAATGAGGAAGTGTACTTCGGGTTGAATCCATCTCCTTGAGGCAAGGAGTTTTGGCCAAATCCATAACCCCGAGGAGGAAGGAGCAACCTCCCAGATATTGGACTTTGAGAGGTACCTTTTTTCACCCAAGCGACCTACAAGGAGGTCTCTCCGCTAGCAACTTCCCAGAATCAAGCCCCCATGGAGGCCTTCATCCAAATCTGCAATCCACTTTAAGCCTAGTCCTCCTTCGGCCTTTGGAGTACAAACTATTTCCCACTTGGCATGGTGGACTGTTCTTTTAAGGGAGGGGCCTCCCCAAAGGAAACTTCTAATCACCTTCTCCATGGCTTTTATGGTATTCACAGGAAGTGTGAAGGCTGAAGTTCAGTAGATTTGGAAACTAGAAAGAACAATTTTTGCAAGTTCCAATCTGCCTGCCAACGATAACATATGTCCGTGCCAATGTTGTAACCTTTTTCGGAGTTTGTCAATCAATGGAAGGTAAAGGCGAGGGGTAAGTGCTCCCGTGAAGAGGGGGAGTCCCAAGTATGTGACCAGTAGTTGACCCAAAGAGATGCCAAGGTCCGCAACAAATTGTGGTTGATGTTCTGGACGACCACCACAAAAGACCTGAGATTTGCCCTTGTTAAGCTCCAGCCCTGATTGTTGTGCAAAAGTGTTTAGAAGTTCCCTTAGGCCCCGACTTGCCTTAACAGATGTAGCAGAGAAGATGATGAAATTGTCTGCGAAGAGTAAGTGACCGATGGAGTGTGACTTCTTTGTGAAAGAGTCAATCTGTTTGGTAGAGAAAGCTCGATCGAGGCTTTGCGATAATATTTCCATGCTCAGGACAAAGAGTAGTGGAGATATGGGGTCGCCTTGCCTGAGTCCTGAGGACCTTTCGAAAAAACCAAAGGGGGATCCATTGATGATCACTGAAAATTGAGGAGATTGAACACATGCCATGATCCAATTGATCCAGGATTGATCAAAGTTCATAACCTGTTGAATAAAGGGCCATCGGATGGAATCAAATGCCTTGCTTTACCCTATTTCATGGAGAGGAATAAATTTAACCATGAAGATGCCCGCATTTTTCTAAAAAAAAAGAGGAATAAATTTAATCCTAAAAAAATATGTTTATTTAGTATAGATAAACTATAATAACCAATATAAAAACTATAATAACCAATATAATTATATCAGAAGATACATGTATAATTTAAATTCTCTTATTCATCTAACAATATATCTATATTTTGACTAGACAAATAAAAGATAAATTTATTCAAATAATGAAAAACTACCTAAAAAGTTTCACTAAATAAAAGTAATTATATATTAATTGGATCAAATCATTATTTAATAAAAATATATAAGTGTTAATTAATTATCTTAAATTTTTCAACTTTTAAATATAAATTAAATATATTTAATGTAATATTGATTTCATTTTAAATATTGCAACCATATATTTCAAACGGTACTAATTTTTTTAAAAATAATTTATGTAATGAAAGTTACATTGTTTAAAGTTATATAAAAAAAAAGAAAATAACATTAAAAAAATGCCTGAATGACGTGTGAACAACTTGTCTTTTTTTATACTAAACTGTGATGTTGAGGAGTCATTGTCAAATCAATCACAACAATGTTAATGATTATTTTTGTAAATAATTATTGAAGAGGATCATATTTTGAAATAATTATTAAATTAAAGTTAATTTAAAACATTTCCCAAAATAAAACCAATCAAACTGTAAACAGGTCTATATGTTCATATTCATTTTTAACTGCGAGCGTGTCATTTCCTTGTTGGCCAAAATAAAAATTCTTTGTGGGTCCCAGGGTATGTCATTAATTTAGTTTAATAATATTATTATCTCTTGATATTTCACTTTATAAATGGAAGCTTGTAGTAGTGGAGTGTGCCTTACACGCTCCTCATAATCCAATACCATGTCTTCCCTAATGAGTTCCCAAATCTGTCCAAGTCTTTCCCCACCACCTCCACAACCACAACCTCAACCAAACCAATCAATTACAAACCCCTCCATCCACCTCACCATCCTCCCAACAACTGAACCCACCCACCAAGACGACCCCCCGTCCACAGACTACTCCGCGCGGTCCCAGTGGCTACGCGCCGCCGTCCTCGGCGCCAACGACGGGCTGGTCTCCGTCGCCTCCCTCATGATCGGCGTCGGCGCCGTGAACCAGACCGCCAAGGCCATGCTCGTCTCCGGTCTAGCCGGCCTGATCGCAGGCGCGTTCAGCATGGCCATTGGAGAGTTCGTCTCCGTCTACGCCCAGTACGACATCGAATTGGCTCAGATGAAGAGAGAGAACGACTTCGAAGAGAAGGAGAAGAAGCTTCCGAGCCCGGCACAGGCAGCGGGGGCTTCGGCGCTGGCGTTCGCACTCGGCGCGCTCTTGCCGCTACTGGCGGGTGGGTTCATCAAGCCGTGGGGGGCCAGGCTTGGGACTGTTTGTGGGGTGAGTAGCTTGGGCTTGGCCGGGTTCGGGGCTGTCGGGGCCGTGTTAGGCGGCGCAAACGTGGCGAAGTCGGCGACTAGGGTGTTGGTCGGGGGTTGGGTGGCTATGTTGGTCACTTATGGTGTGCTTAGGCTGTTTGGGCTGGCTTTTGGGATGGATGCTTCGGCTTAAGCTTGCATGCATGTGTGTTGAAGGTGGTGTATTTTATGAATATGTATATATGTTGTGGTTTTGAAGGTCATGTGATATGTTGTGGTTTTAAAAAGTTCAGAATCTTGTGTTTGCGTACTTTTCCTTTTTTTTTTGAATTTTTTTTTCTCTTTTAAAGATGACCATATATGCTAATCAGTTTTGCTCATGTGTTGTAGCGATGGTATCTGTTTGGGTTTGATAGTTGATATATTACCTCAATTTCTTTGATGGATCTCGATCTGGGGCCTCATATTTGAAACTGGATCGCCTATGGCCTGCCTCGCCGTGTGCTGCATAGACGAACACATATACGACAGCGTTTGGTTTAACGATTGGAATACTTTTGAACAAAACATTTTTACTGTAGCGGGTTTTTAAAAACATATTTCAAACAAAATACCTAAAAGCTACGTTTTTCAAAAGCTTTGGGGTTGGGGGGGTCAGCTTTCTACAAAATCAATTTTAAAACCAAATTCTTGCAGAATCAGTTTTGCTATTGCCCAATCAAACACTCCCTAAGATATGAATGGTTTGGTATTGGGATGAGGGTTGGGATAAATAAATAATTAGGTTAAATCACATGTTATCCCATATGACATAAGAAAAAAAAAGATAACAATTGTCCGTATTTTGAGATAAAAAGTGATGATATTTTGTTCTAATTAAAATGTGGAATATACTTTATCCCTATTTTTAACCTCATTTTTTTAAAACATAGACAACATTTATGACTGCTCTTCCCCAAAAAACAAAGATCAAAAACTTTATAAAACCAAAACCACCAACATTAATACACATTTAATAGGAAGGGTAGACTTGATATTTTTAAATTTTTTTAAAAAATTATCCTATATTTTACATAATGTGATCCAAATGAAAAATTAAGGATAAAAAAAAAGAATAACAAAATGCATTATCAAATGTAAATGTGGATAAAAGTAATTGTCTTTTTATTCTCATAAACTCGATTAACTTATCCTAAATATTTATCCCTTTACCAAACTTGGCCTTAAGGTATAAAAAAATCGGGATAAAATTCGGACAGTTCTCCCAATTTAAAATGAAAATGGAAATATTTTTTTCCATATAAATGCTGAGATAGCATTTATCTCCATTTTTATTTCAATTTTAACAAATGTAAATATGAACAAAATTGATGAAATTTTTATCATTTAAAATTAAAACAACTCATCATCAAAACTTTATTCCCTTGTTAAACTAGCTCTAAGAGTTGTGTATCATCTATGTGGCACACCATCATGCACGCAATTAGAAAATCTCTATGTTGCATGTCACAGATGATCTGAATCCATTTTCAACGGGATATGGGGATGCGCCTTCTCGGGTCTGCCTGCAGTTTATTAATTTAATTTGAATACATGCGTGTTGTAGTGTCTAGCTGACCGCGAGAATTAATTTATAGATGGAAAAAAATGAATAGATGGTTATAAAGTGAATCGGTGATCATAATAAAAGGCAGCATGCATGATTTGATCATTTTTAATGCAGTATAATTGAAAGTATTCCACAATTTATATATTCAGTACAAGATTGAAATATTTCATCCCATCTAAGAAGGTGCAGCGCCCAACATCGGCCGAGGTGAGGTAAAGTGAATTAATGTTGAAAACTGCATATCCGCTGTCAATGTTCAGATTTGAGGACTGTTAACCATTTCTTCAAAAGAGATGCAAATTAATTGGTCTTAACATATGGATAGATGACAATAAAACAATTGGTGATCCGTTTAAAAAAAAAACACTATTGATGACATTTACAATATTCTAGCTTGATACAATTGTAACTCGCCAGTTAGACTCTAATTGTTATAGTTAATTGAGTCAATAAAAGTGGTTGAGCTCCACATAATAAAATAAAAAGAAGTCACGTAGATGATCTAAAAGAAACATGTCAACATATATGATAGATGCATAAATTACAGGTACCCTCATGAAATTTAGTATGAAAATTAACATCCCCATAAACATTCATTTTCTTTTAAGAATGAAAGAACGATTTTGGATCTGATCGAGATATGCCTTGATCATTGAAGAGTATTTGACAGGCCATCACACCAATGTTAAGGTATCAAAATTATCAAATCGAAGAGCAATTGGTTTTTTGGCTTTGCATGCAAAATATCATATTAACATTAATGCTGCTCAATATTGCAAAATAACTTACTTCTCCATAGTGTGGTCTCTTTTTTTTTCAAGTTGCAGTTGTGTTGCCAATGCCTCTTCATGATCACAAAGGTGAAGGTTAACATTTCATGAGCCCTAAAAAAATCAGTATTCTGAAATTGTGGTCCCTTCATAGACAAAAAAATAATAATAAATAAAACTGTAAGTCATCTACCTAAACAGAGGATCCAAACTAATAACAAGCAAACTTGAAAACTACAGAACTCTTATTATATGAGTATATATTATACCTCTCAACAAATTAAGCCCATTAAAATATGTGGAGGGGACACGGTTTTAGATGTTTATCGTGTGGCGGCCACATGATGAAGTTGCCTGATCAGACCCTACCCACTGTTTAAGGGAAAAATGCATATAACCCCCCTCAAAGTTTGTCAATATTCAAATCACTCCCTCATTTTTTCTGAAAAGCCATATAAATTATAGCCCCCTCTTACTTAATAATGATTAATCTATAGCCCCTGCAGTTACGTTTATGTAACTACACCATGGTTAATTTAATCCTTGAAACTGAAATGACAAAAATGCCCCCACTATCAAAAAAAAAATGTCATGCCTTCTTCTCCTCTGTTTCCCGTAACAGTAAGAGGCGCTGTGCGTGGCGTACGAGGGGGGAAGGGGGTGATGCAGGAGATGGAGGAGTTGCTGCCCAAGTCGAAGATGATGCCGGCAGATGTGGAGGGGGTGTTTATGTTATGCGATGATGATGCGGAGGGGATGAGTTGGGTTGTGGGGGAGATAAAAAGGAGGTTTGGGGTTGAAGAGGAGGGGGCTTCAATATTCAAAACAGTGTGTATAATGAGAGGGAGAGGAAACTAAAAATGGATGTTTGTGAGAGAGATCATTTGGATCTATAGTTTGGGTTTTTGTAAGAATTTCTCATTGAAGGGATGCGATTTTGCACCTCCCTCTTCTTCTCGAACTCCCTCCTCCAAGCCTCCCTCGATGACATCCTTCACCTGTTCGACGAAATGCCTCACTAAAACAACTTCTTCTACATCATCCTCATTGACTTCTTCATCACCTCTAACGACCCCCTCCCCGCGGTCTTCTCCTTCCCCACCCACCCCCTCCAAGGACTCCTAGTACAACGCGATTATCTCGCGATGCGATGCGATGCCCTGCAAAGACGTCTCGGAGTAGACACGCGTCATTCAAGGGTGGTGCGTCTGCTGTGGGAGGCCCGACGAGGCTTTTAAACTCTTCAAGCGAATGCATGGCGCAGAGGGCGCGCAACAATGACGCTTTGATTTTGTGCTTGTGACGGTTGCGCGCGCGTGCATGGATTTGGGCGGCGTTTGATGCCGGCGGCAGATTCATGCGTGGATTTCAGCAGGTTCTCTCGGCATGGAAAGTGGAAGGGCATTTTTGTCATGTATAGGGTTTTTATTTACATTTTGTTAAAATTTCAAAGAGTTACATGCATATATAATTTCAGGGTAATATTAAGTACCGAAATATTCTATGAATATTACTCACAAATTAATGAAAAATTAACTCAGGGATACATCTTTAACCAAAGAAACATTCAGGGGGTTATATGGATTTAAAAAAAAAACAAGAGAAAATATGAATGATAGCTAACTTTCAAGGGGGTTCATATACATTTTTTCCTTTTAATAATTACCTAAAAAATATTTGTTTAATTAAACCAAGGGAGACCAAGAGCAAGTGAGCTGAAAAATAATTGTCTTCGATTTTTTAATTTTGAAGACGGAGAAATTAATTTAGTAATAACATTAACTTGATTCCTTGGACTCAATAAATATTGTATTCAAGAACTATTTTTTGATTTAATTAGTTAAATGCTAATCCATGAAACTAGAACTTAAAATAGTATACATGGTGCTACGCTTGATTCATTCCAAAATGCATTAAAAAATAAGGAATTTTCCAGTGACATCGAATATATATATATATATTAGTTTACATGTACACGTGCGTGTTAATTACTAATCGAAGATACGTAATGAATAATGAAATAAAAATACATGTAGTTAAAAAGAGAGTTATTTAAAAATAGCTCATAATTTTTATTTGTAATGAAAAATAAATAATAGTAATTATATCTTAATTGAATTCTAATATGGCAACATAAATAAAAATCCGCTCCGCTCCATGGGATGATAAATTTGAGAGTTCCCCACAAAATAAAAACAAATTACTTTTCAATTGAGAGACTATTGAAAATGTTTATAAATTATATTTCAATATAAAGGAATCCCTATACATGAGCAATATATACAAAAAATATATAAGCAATACATATGTGAACAATATATAAAAACATACATCACTAATACATCCAATACAAAAAAATATATAAGCAATACATACATGAACAATATATAAAAACATACATCACTAATACATCCAAAAAATATGAAAACTAAAATTTCTATATGAAAATAAATAAAATCGTTGTAGATAAGCAATACATACATAATCTAATATCCCTATATATAAAAACATACATCACTAATACATCCAAAAAAATATGAAAACTAAAATCCCTATATGAAAACAAATCATAAATATCTATGAAAACTAAAATTTCTATATGAAAATAAATAAAATCGTTGTAGATGAGCAATACATACATAATCTAATATCCCTATATATAAAAACATACATCACTAATACATTCAAACAATATGAAAACTAAAATCCCTATATGAAAACAAATCATAAATATCTGAGACCTGTATTAGTGGTAAAAAAAATTAGATAAGATTTTTATCCTCAATGATACAAATTGGATTTGGATTTTGGAGGGACCTATCCGCCAATATCATGGATCTGGGGGCTGATCTGCAAATAACCCAGATTGTCCTCCAAATACAAATTGGATTTGGATTGTGGAGGGAACTGTCCGCCAATATCATGGATCTGGGGACTGATCTGCAAATAACCCAGATTGTCCTCAAATAGGTCGAAATTTTTTGTCTTCTTGTGTTGCTTTCAGGGACCTTCTAATAAATATTATTTATGCGGGGGACTATCTGTAAATAACTGGGGGCCTATCTGCTAATATCAAAAGAGTGTGCGGGGGGCTATCTGTAAATAACTGGAGACCTATCTGCTAATATCAAAAGAGTATCGACCTTGTCTTATTCAACACCAATCCTTATAATAGGACTCTTTAGTATAGAAATCAGAGATGCCAACAATATTAGACTACTAAGGACAGTTTGGAAACCTGTTAAACATGTTTTTATTTTTACAAATATGTTTCCAAATGGTTCTGAAAGAGCATATTTAACTAAAAATTTTATTTTAGCTTTTGATACAAAAATTATATCTTAAAAAAAAAGAAAAAAAAAAGTAAGAAATCTACAAAACTAGTTTTATTATGCTACTTTACACAAAATAATATGTTACAAATTAAATGTTAGCAAACCGACCCTAATAGAGTTGAATAACAAACATTTACATGTTGGATTTTGATGAATTCGCTTGTGAAAGATTGTGAAATTATTCTTTTTTTTTTTTAAATCAACATTTTTTGGTAAAGGAAAAGGTGCCTTTTCCATTACTAAAATCTGCTTCTTTTAAATTTAGAAATTAGCATTCCCCTCGGGATTGAAACATGATTGCCTGGTTCGCTAGCTAATTATTGCTGGAGATCAATATTTTTTTGTTAAGATTTTTAAGAGATCCCTCTCAAGTGGACTAGCTAGTTAATTACAAATCTTAATCTATCTCTCAAGTGGACTAGTTAAATATTTTTTGAGAATATAAAAATGATATTAACCATCTAGACTACTAGATTCTAAAACCTAGCAAACAAAAGGATACATAATATGATAATACCCATGAATATATATCTCTCCCAGTCTGAATATTTTGAGTTTTAAAAAATATATTTATAGACAAAAAATTTTCTTTTCTTCTTACATGTCAAAGTACATATTTTTTAATTTTCATAAAACAATAATATTTCAGCTCAAACATAAAACATTATACTTGGTACTAACAACTTTAATTATTCTTGTTATTATTACATATATGAATTAACAATAATATTCAAGAATGGCAACTTGAAATACGCACCTAGCTAAAATAACAAAGAGTTCAAAGATTCTTTTCATCAATCTCAATTAGAAGTCAAAAAATGCCCAACCAATTTCTTTAAATTAATTAAACTTAAGGTCTTCATCTAGGGAAATTCCCATCTAAAATTAAGACTTCCCCAATGTAGATGACGTGTCAAAAAATAATGAGTAGGCATGTGGGATGGAAACATTGGTTACATAAAATAATGGGAGGCGTGTGGCAGACACACTTCTCCTTGTCCATTCATCTTTTGTACGCACTTCCCAATTTTGGAATCTCAGCACGTTCACACTGAAAGAAGAGGCAGTCTTAACCTTAAAAAAAACTCTAGGTGGTTAGCTTTGTTCTTATAATGAAGGAACATCAAGATGGTTTCTTGCATGTGTGTCCTCCCAATGCCTTGTATTTTCTTGTGTAACCTTCATAAAGACAAGCTAGTTTTTGATTGATGATATAATATACGAGAAATCCTAAATGATACAGCTGTTTATCATCAATATATATGCATGGTACATTTTCACATAAATTTAATTGAAGTGAGAATAATTAAAATAATTTTGTGTCTTACTAGGACAACTTTTTGTCATGTCGATGTGTTTATCACACACTTGACTAGATTAAAAAGATAAACTAGAATGTAGATAATTCTCACCCTTTTTGTTTTATCCAAATGAACCAATATGTTAAACACTACCATTCTATAACAAGAATAAATCTAAAAAGCAATTGAGATCTCAAGTTACAGAATGACTTAGGTAGTGTTTGGTAACGCGATTGTAAAACTGATTTTCTGCAATCGTTGGGTTTAAAACTGATTCTGCAGGAAGCTATCTCCCCTCAGCTTTCTCAAATCGCAGCTTTTGGACACTGTTCACCTGAAATATGTTTGCAGGAAATTACGATTGCAAAATTGTTTGATTGCACGATTGCAGAACCAGCTTCCTGCAATCGCAAACACTGTGCAATCGCGCAACCAAACGCTACCTTAGTAGCAGTTAGTCATGGTGACTAATTATTTAAAGGTGAAGATATATATATTACATTTGATTCTAGTTTTTGTTATTCTTATTCATTAGTCATGGTGACTAATTGTTCCGTATTCCCTTTATTCTAGCGTCTCTAATGTGAAATATTTTTTTTCACCCAAATAATTAATCTATGAGGATAGGATATAAGTGCAAATATGGAGTTTTCAGAGGGCGCAGAAACAAGAGGTGAAAGGAAAAGAAGGGCCAGATTCATTCCCTAACCATAGTTTTCATTAACCTAATCATGGTTTAAACTTTAAAACCCTCACAATTTTCTATATATTGACACTCTTTGGCATGTGGCCTCCACACTCTCCCATCTCAATTCTCTACAAAGCCCCCACACAAAATCTCTCCCTCACAATACCCATGGCACAAGTCCATGCAACCAAAACTCCACCTCCCCCCAAACCTTCCCCCAATGACTCCTCCATCCAAATAACCATAAATGACACCACCACCGACTACTCAGCCAGGGCACAGTGGCTACGGGCCGCTGTCCTCGGCGCCAACGACGGGCTGGTCTCCGTCGCTTCCCTCATGATCGGCGTCGGCGCCGTGAACCAGACAGCCAAGGCCATGCTCGTCTCCGGTCTAGCCGGCCTGGTCGCTGGCGCGTGCAGCATGGCCATCGGAGAGTTCGTCTCCGTCTACGCCCAGTACGACATCGAATTGGCTCAGATGAAGAGAGAGAACGACTTCGAAGAGAAGGAGAAGCTTCCGAGCCCGGCACAGGCGGCGGGAGCTTCGGCGCTGGCGTTCGCACTCGGCGCGCTCTTGCCGCTACTGGCGGGTGGGTTCATCAAGCCGTGGGGGGCCAGGCTTGGGACTGTTTGTGGGGTGAGTAGCTTGGGCTTGGCCGGGTTCGGGGCGGTCGGGGCCGTGTTGGGCGGCGCAAACGTGGCGAAGTCGGCGACTAGGGTTTTGGTTGGGGGTTGGGTGGCTATGTTGGTCACTTATGGTGTGCTTAGGCTGTTTGGGTTGGCTTTTGGTTCTCAAGTTTCTCTGTGAGGGCATGATCTCACTAGCTAGGTTTTTATTGGGATTACTATACAGAGATAGACTATCTCAAATAATTAGCTGGAGAGGGTACTTTTTTCTTCTTCTTCTTCTTCTTCTGGGATTAAATTAACCTAGTTCGATTGGAAGTCCTGTCTTTTTGTTGTGCTGTATAATGATCTGTTGTGGAACTCATGATTTTCAATCATGAATGCATGAGTGGACCGAGTGGTTGATAATCTCTTTTGTGTTTGAAGTTGTAAGCGACTTGTTTGGCGAAAAAAAAAAAACC
Organism: Acorus calamus; assembly: GCA_030737845.1. Lineage (NCBI taxonomy): Eukaryota > Viridiplantae > Streptophyta > Magnoliopsida > Acorales > Acoraceae > Acorus > Acorus calamus. The sequence goes on from CM060872.1 coordinate 10,760,797, forward strand.
TTTTTTTTTAATTGTTTGAGCAATCTTTAATTAATGTTTTATGTGCATGGTTTCCAACCCACAGATAGTTCATCGATATCCATCGAAGGTCCAAGAAGGTAATAGATAAAGTGAGAGTAAAAGTTTTCGAAAATGAATTTTATTTTATTTTTTTTAAACTGGTAGACCAAAAATGATCCGATTGTATTTTAATCGAATAACGTAGGACGGAAGAAGATACAAGGAAGTGAAAAACAAAAAAACATAGATAAGATGAGAAAAAGATCCTGGGAGAAATAGCGTGGAATAAAAAGAATTCTATTTGCCAAAATGCAAAGTTGAGCCAAGTTGCCTTTTAGATTCTGCAATATGAGTTCCCCAACATCCCTGTTTGTTCGAAATTTTCTTTTCTACTTGTGAATAATTAATTGTATGATTATTTGAAACAATCCCTTATTATCATGTAATAGAATCCTCCATATAGATTGAGAATTCAAAAGAATAATCTGTACATAACGTCACATGGATTGATTCTTTATGTAAATATAAATTAAAATCAGGTTATTTTCATTAAAGTGATTATTTTAACATTGATATCACACCTTCTTGTTGACCCACTTGTAAGCCTGTCAATCGAATGGATATGGATCGGATAGGCCTATATTCATATATGTATCCGTATTTGAACTAGATATCCAAAAAATTATCTGTATTCTATATGCGATGGATATTCAAAGATTTCTTTGAGGGATCATGTGGCGTTGAGGGTATGAATTCCACCTTTATAGCACTAATACCGAAGAAGAGTGGGGCGGGAGATATCGGGGAGTTTCGTCCTATCAGTTTGGTGAATAGCTGTTACAAATTCATCGCGAAGGCTATATCTACTAGACTGAAGGGAGTGATTGGGGGCTTCATAGAGGCTAACAAAACTGCCTTTATACCTGGGAGGTCGTTACAAGAAGGTTTTTTTGCGGTGCAAGAATGCATATCCAGTTTTCATCGAGCAGGACAGTCGGGAGTTTTGATTAAGCTGGACTTTCAGAAAGCTTATGACTCGGTTGATTGGAACTTCCTTTTGTATCTGTTGGGCTGTTATGGTTTTAGTCAGAGGTGGATTTGGATGGTGTCGGATTGCATTTCAACGGTGAACGCGTCGGTGTTAGTGAATGGAAAGCCATGTGGCTATTTTCCGATGAGGAGAGTCCTCCGTCAAGGGGATCCCCTCTCCCCTTTCCTATTCATCTTGGTCTCCAATGTTCATAGTCGGATGTTTCTTAAGGCTGAGAGGGCAAGGTGGCTCCACGAAATGCAGTGTGGAGGGTCCAAGCTTTCCTTATCTCACGTCCAATATGCTGACGATACGTTGATCCTATGCAAAGGTGAGATGGCTGAGACAAATGGAGTTAAATTTGTGCTTTCTATTTTCAGCTGGTTGCCTGGTCTCAAAGTGATTGGCATAAGAGTGTTGTTTTATGGGTGAACCTCAATGAAGACTCAGTCCGGGAAATGGCTGATCAGTTGGGTTGCCCGGTGGGGTTTTCTCCTTCTAGATATCTTGGCCTACTTCTTTCATTGACTCCTATTTTGTGCAATGAATGGGCGCCGCTAGTGCAGAGGGTTGAGGGGAGGTTGGACAGTTGGGCTGGTAGGGCTCTTAGTCTTGGGGGAAGGTTGATTCTCCTTCAGGCAGTATTATCCAATATCCCGGTGTTTCAGTTTTCCTTGTTCCATAGAATAGAGGTTATTCGTCACCGTTTTCTTTGGGGTGGCAATGTGAGGGGCCGGAGGAGGGTTCACCTCGTTCATTGGGATGCAGTGTGCGACAATAAGGACAGAGGAGGCTTAGTTGTTTTGAATCTTGAGCTATTTAATTTAGCTTTATTATCGAAATGGTTATGGAAATTCTCTGTCGACCGGTCCTCTTTATGGAGGAGAGTGGTGACTGCTTGTTTGCAGGGATAGAGGCAAAGTACCAGCCCTTTTCCTTGACCAGGTCGTAGCTCTTCGAAATTGTGGAAGGCCATCTCCAAAGTGGGAGAGCTCATCAATGGGACTATCAGATGGCAACTTGGTGACGGAAGTGTCATTCGTTTCTGGTCCTATAATTGGTGTGGTTCGGAGCCTCTACTGGAGGTGTTTCCGGAGCTCTTCGCAGTGGCTCGAAATAGGACGGGAGTGGCTAAAGACTTCTGGAGGAGGACTGCCGATGGGGGAGGATGGTGTTTGACATTGACAAGGTGACTCTCGAACGAGGAATTCCTTCAATACACACAATTCTTCTATGTGTTATCTAACTTTAGTAATTTAGATGTTGTACAGGACTTTCCAGTGTCTCTCCTAGCAAGAAAGGCCCAGGTTCTATGGGGTTTTAAAGTCCCCCTCAAGGTTCGGTGTTTTCTGTGGTTGGCCTTTCAAGAGAGACTCCTTACAAGAACTCTCCGAGCTAGGTGGTGCCCAGGGGACTCAACATTGTGTGCGTTGTGTGGGACGGCAGAGGAAACGGTGTCGCATCAGTTTTACTACTGCGTGGTTACTAAGGAGGTGTGGGGATTGCTCATGCCTGTGCAAGGGAGGTAGTGGGCCTTCTCCTCTTTAGACAGATTGTGGAACTCGGGACGTGGTTTCTCCATGTCTTCGGATAGAAGCATTCAGGGGAAGGTCCTTCGCTTGACCTTACCTGTGTGCCTCTGGGCTATTTGGCTGGCTAGAAACGATGCCGTGTTCGGAGGGCCTCTAATGTCTGCGGAAGGGATCTGGGTGCATGCCAAAGTCCTCATCGCGGTGTGGGGTTGTTGGTGTGCGGGAGCGTCTTGGGTGAGGGTGGACCGGTTAGCCATTATGGCTGCTTTGTAAGTTTTTTAACAGTGTTTTTTTTTGGGATTGCATGGACGATGGGGGGGGGGGGGATTAAATCTTTTAATCTACACCCTTCACTACCTCATGGTCCATGGTGTGCATCTAAGACTGTACTCCTTTTACTTTAATACAAAGAAGTAGCAAGTCTACCAGTTTATTTTAAAAAAAAACTCAATGTTATGGGGTGTGACATTGGGTTATTACTCTTGATAGCTATACTATGATAGATAACAATTCAGACTGAATAAACAATTTTTTGTTTGGTTGCATTTTCTGTTATTCTCATTGGGAAATGTAAAAATGATTTTTTTGTTGTTTAGTTCATCTTGAATAAAGTGATGATAAATGGTTGATAAAGGATGAATAAGAGTTTATGACTTTTTAAATGACAATTATACCCTTGGAATAGTGTGAGAAATGTATGAATGATTTGATATATGTGACAGTTTTTACAATCTGTGTGAAACTATTAGGTGAGATAAATTTTTTAAAATGACAGAGAATAATATTTTTATCCATTGGCATAGATAAAACCTGATAAACAATTCTAACATTTCTTTAGAATAGTTATAAGACATTATCCTAACTTATGCAGACATAACTATCGAGATTTTTTCAATCAAAACAAATAATTTTTTTTTACTATTCTAATATATTCTTTCTTATTCTGGACTTATTTCTCACGCGCCATAGGGGGTAAAGTCATATTATAATAATTCAAGATCATGGGTTTCATAGAAATATTGCAAATCTTGTGAGACCGGATCCGGTCAGTGCTTGACCTCGGTCAGTTCGGTCAGTATCGAACTGTACCACGTGCAAATCGAACTACACCACTTATAAATCGAACTGCACAACCAATTGTTGGATATATTTTTTACTCTCTTATTGGATTCAATCAACTATTGGAGAAAATATGAATTCTTAAATATCATCAGTATTCAATAAGAGATTGAAAAATATACCCAACAATTAGTTATGCAGTTCGATTTATAATTGATGCAGTTCGATTTGAACATGGTATAGTTCGGTACTGATCGAACTGACTGAACTCGACACTGACCGGATCCGGTCTCGAATCTTGTTTGACAGTGGTTTCCTAGTTGGCGGTGGTGGTTGTACGAGACCTTAGTATAAAAAATAAATATAATATATATAATATAAAGAATAATAAATTAAGGCCTACGCCTTGGGAAGGTCACATCCGAAATCGTGGACTCTGATGAGCATTTATTGGGAGACGGCAAACAAAATTAAGTTTAATCCCAAACATATCCGAGTTTTAGAAATAGTTTAAACTCAACTTATTTGTATAATTAAACAAGTTCGAATGAACTTAAATCAAATCAAACCCGAGGACTCCATTCGTTTTCCGCCCCAATGAAGAGGGTGGAGGACAATGACAAGTCATTTTTCTCTCTCTTTCCCCTTACATCTCTATTGGCCCCTTTCTCTCTTTCTCTCCCCCGTTACCTCTTTATAGGGGTGGTAAACGAGTTGAACGAGTCAAACTTTGACATGTTTAAATTCGACTCATTTATAAATGAGTCGAGTCGAGTCGGGCTCACGAGCCTCAACGAACCCAGCGTTCTTCTTTATTTTAAGGTTTTTAGGGATTGAAAATAAAATTTTAACCTAAATGAGTCAAATCCATGAGCTTAAACGAGTATAACTTTATATTAATTTAATGTTCTAATTTTATAAATGAGTTTAATCAAGCTTCAACTAAATTTTTCTAACACAAACGAATCAAATTTGAACACAAAATGAAGCTCGATCCAAATCCCGAGCCTAACCGAGCTTTAAAACTTGTTCAAGCTCGCTCATTTGTCTAAATGAACGAGCCTAAACGAGCTCAAATCGAGCTGAGCCCGAATCGAGCCCGAACAACTTAGTTCGTTTATCAGCCCTACCTCTTTACTGCCCCTCACTACCATCAGCACTCCCCCGCCTTCGCAACCCTCACTCACTCCTCTTCCTCTTTTTTTCTCTCATCTTTTATTTTTTTGAGGATGTAACCACAGCAAGTTACAAAAAGACGATGATGCCCCATAACACACCATGTGACCTCCCCGGACGGTTTTTTTTTTATCTCCATTTTCAGTCCCATATGCGTCGATAAAAAATCAATGAAACATATGCTCACATCAATAAAGTATATGTTTCGATAATTATTTCACATTTTCTATAACAATAATGATTCCTATGCCCCAATTTCACAAGCCCCAAATAGGCCCCATGATGTGGCAATGGGACATTACCTATTATGTCCTTTTAGTTGATAATTACCCTAACATGTATCCCTATGATTGTGGAGTATCATCAATTCTAAAAATCATATATTTCTTCACCATTATTTCTTCATCATTATTTCTTCACCACACTCGGTGCCTCTCCTTCTCTCCTCCTTCTCCATCTCCGGCGAGACCCTCAAACGCCGCCTCTCCGACCTCATCGGCATCCCCGCCTCCTCCCAGCGCCTTGTCTCCGAAACCATAGACATCAGCGATGAAACCCTAGTGCCCCCTCCCGATGCATCGGGGTTCCCTTCGACACTCCACCGCCTCCTCTGCCTCCCGGGCTTGAAGGGTGGGTTCGGGTTCGACGCCGCTGTGTCCGTACTGCCGCTGGTGACTTGGACGAGATGAATAAATCGATTGATTGTTTATATATTAATGTTAAAAGTAATAATTATTGAAGGCTGGTGAACGTGAGACGCGGGGACGGGCATATGTGGGGATGTGCTGATTGTGGAAGATTTTCGAATGATGATTGTGATTTTCGGAAGATTTTTGTATGATGATTTTTGTTACATTTGAAATGTAACAGTCTTGTGCATGTGTGTAGCAACGGTGGCAACGGTTTCTATAATGATTGTTTCAGTTTCTCTTGTGATGGTGGTTTTAATGAGTGCTTCAGTTTAATGACTTCGTCTGTTCTTAGCCGTTCTAGGGAGACGACGATCTCGGAGAACATAAAAATTCGAGCTCTTGAAACGCGGGTGGTGGCGGTGGTGGTCTCAGACATGGACTCTCCGAGATAACTACAAACGCGAGGTCGCCATTGGAGATGGAGAATGTGAAGTAATCGTGAGCCAGGTTAGGTATTGTTTTGTTGTATTTACATTATAGAATCTGTGCATTGATTGATATTGATACATTTTATAAATGTAAAAGTTAATGAATAATGTGATTTGATGCAAAAGAGACACATTTAAGCAATACACAGTTTTTTGTTATTTTGTTAGATTTCAAATGTAACAGTCTTGTAACAACATAATGTTATTTAACATACAAATTCATGGATATTTCAATAATCAATCATATTATTATTCATGACTGTTTGGTTTACAGGGCGTCTGCTACATCATTTCTCATCTTTTTTTGTTTCTACAACATTTTGTAACATGAATGTCATAAATTGTTACATTCACATATTTATGTTTCATTTATGCATCACTGTTACATTCTATTACATTTATACAGTTATACAATCATAAGATTGTTACATTTACATTTATGCAGTTCTGTTACATTCTGTAACAGTTATAATCATAAAAAAACTGTAACATGTTTTTTTGTTATTTAGATAATTTTGATGTAATTTAGGTAAATTTTGGTATAATGTTGATGAAAAATAATATAGGTAATTTTTGTATAAGTTAGGTAAGTTTTGATATAAAATTCATAAGAATTTCAAAATTCAAATTTTGAAATAAATAAATTTTAGAGTGGGATATATTTTTCAAAATACTTAAATTTTAAAATAAGCAAATTCAAATTAATCTGAAATATTAATAAGAGAAAAAAGGGGGATTTGGGTCAATGAGATCTATTTTTAATGAAGAGCATATCTGTATTTTACCATTTTACACTTTTTCAAAAGTCAACAAACCAACAAAAACCAACCAATAAGGTGATGACACCTCGTGGGGTTTGTGAATGGGGCTTGTGATTTGGGGCCTAGGTATCACAACTCTTTCTATAAATACATCAATACAATTGATTGGAGCATATGCTTATTTTTTTGTAAAAACATATATTTTTTATTAAATGAAATATATTATTTTTTAAAAACTTCAAAATATATAAAAACTAGAATTAAGACTGAAAAAAGTTAGACTTAACATTATCCCTTTTTTTTTCTCCCACTGAAACCAAGACCTATCAGTCTCACTGTCCACCTGGAACCCTAACTCCTCTCACCGTTTTCACTGAAAGCCCATTGATTCATCTTCAAACTAACCCCCCCCCCCCATTGATTCTTTTTTTTTCACGAGAGGCGTTAGCGCTGGTTGAAGAGCCCGTGATGACGTCAACAATAGATACTTTCAAAGTAGCACTCATTGGATCACAATTTGAGAGTTCACAAAATTAAACATAATAGCCATGCTTGAATAGGTTAATAAAAGCTCTAATAAGTTCAAGGTGGATGAAAGACTTGCCTATATTCTATACTAATGATTAAAAATACTCCTTAATATCACTTTAAAAAAGATCTTACCAAACAGACGCATATCCCAAATGTCACATTTCACACATTAGGAGACACAAATAATTTATGAGATAAGAGTTGTAATTTAAAATCATACTCTTATTCACTATTTATGCTCCACACACGCAACCCCCCCCCCCCCCCCTCCCCAAAAAAAATAATATAACAAAAACACTAAAATGATTATCATAGATTGTTATCTATCTGATACAGCCGTAAGGGTGAATAACTCCGTCTTCTGTATCTCATGCCAAATACATATATCCATCACAATGAAGCACAGTTGATAATGGATAATAATAATTATTAGGAGCTGCTACCTGGGCCCCATAAATTAAGTCTCATTTGTGAGCCCCAATACGTGGCACTCTCCTATTGATTCCCTATTTGACTTTTTCTAACCACCAAAATGACAATGACAAGATTACCCTTTTTATAATTTTAAAAATTGATTCTAACTAACTAATATCCTCATTAAATTTTGTAACTAAATCTCACAAAAGATGACACCAGACATAACATATTTTCAAAAAAATCTGAAACACATCTAGTGAAAAGAAAAAAAACAGCAATCACATATTATCAATTAAGATACAATAATATATCTGAAAATCCAAATAAACAAATATGGTTTACATGGAACTGCACAGAAAATTCATAAAAAGTATTCAAAATGCCAACAATAAGCAATTAAATATTAATTAACTATACATTAATCATATCCATAAAAATAAAAATAACAACTTTCAAAAAATGGATTGTAATTCAAATTCAGATACAGGTGTATCTAAAATTTGAATTGACAAACACCTTAAAAAAATGAGTTAGAATTCAAATTCAGATACAGGTGTATCTGAAATTTAAAATAACAAATACACATTCCATATAAGTGAATGTGAATTGTATTTGAAAATCTTGAATAAGTCGAATAATGCTGATACAAAGCTTAAAAATATGATAAATGACACATTATGCATAATTATTCACAAACACACAATCATAAATGATTGTACATATCAAACTTGGTACACAACAATACATGTAAATCAAGATACACGTCATGTATTTGAATTTAAAATGAAATTCAGATTCAAAACATGTATACGATGATTCAAATAAATGACGAAAAATCAAAATCAAAATAATATATTTAGATCGAAAAAGAACTAGCTTGAATAGATTGTCATTGTTTGCACCAAAAACTGGTTACAAAAAAAAACTAAATGAATCAAAATTCTTCTCTTCTTCATTGATCGAACTGAAACAAAAATAAAAACAAATGGAATCCCCCAAAACAGATAATCGATTTTTTTTTTCTTCTGTTCCTCTAATCAATCTAAACCAAGTAGTGTATTCAATATACACAATTACTTCCAATTGAATTAATTGTTCCCATAAAAAACGAAATTATGCTTTTACCTCCACTAATTAAGAGAACGGTTATGATATAGAGATCGGTTATGATATATAAGATAAAAAAGGTGAATATAACATAAAATGATACTTTGAATAATTCAGTCTTGCCACCTCATGGGGTTTGAGATGGGGTCTACCAATTAAGCCAAAAAATTATTATTGATAATTATTAACATGCCACAAGGTTTAACTAAAAACCTATCATCTTTATTGGAGTTCTATAATAGGAGAGGGACCCCATAACATGAGAAAGAACACACAGCAAATCTTCAGCTGCTGTTCCATATAAGCAACTGTTGCTGGGTGAATAGGACATAAACCAGAAGTCTTGACCGATTTTTTTTCAAATGCAAGTCCATTCCCATTTTACCATACCTGAAGAGGCCACCAGGTAGATGGGAGTGAATATCACACACTCCTTGGGGAGCCCCTAAGGATTTTATATATATATATATATATATGAAAATTATTACGTGCGGCGAACGACGGGTACGGCCGCGACGTGGGTCGTTCGATCGCGGATCCATCTCATCTGACGGTCGATGTGAATCGTACCCGACCGTCCGATGCGATAGACCCGTGATCGACGGCCCGTAGTCGCTGCCGCACCCGCCGATCGCCGCACGTAATAACTTCCCATATATCAACACAATAATATGAATGCATCATAAGGATAACTTCAAGAAAAGCAGAAATCCTCAATCCAAACTACACACAACAAGTACACATGCCTAGTATCTTAATACACTTTCAATATAGAGCAACCAAAATATTTTAAGAGGGAAAAAAACATAGAAAAAAGAAATCCACACAGGAAACAACATACAAAATATAGTCCTCAACCAGAATTCATAACTCACCAAGCAAACATATGAAGACCAAAACAAGAGAATCTTAGAAGCACTTTCTGTGAACGATGGATGGTCCAGACTCGTCGTATTCTCCCTTGGATATCCACATCTGCAAAGTTATAAAGACAAGGCATCCGGAATTAATGAGATTCCTACATTGCATCCAAGCTCACAAAACTTAAAGCAGCCACAATGATCGTCGGTATAAACAGAAATTGAAAGAAATTATGTTTTACCTGCTGGAAAGTACTGAGAGAAGCCAAGATCGATCCCCCAATCCAGACACTGTACTTCCTCTCCGGAGGGGCAACAACCTTGATTTTCATGCTGCTTGGAGCAAGAGCAGTGATCTCCTTGCTCATACGATCTGCAATTCCCGGGAACATGGTGGACCCTCCACTGAGCACAATGTTACCGTACAGATCCTTTCTGATATCTACATCACACTTCATGATGGAGTTGTAGGTGGTCTCGTGGATCCCTGCGGCTTCCATTCCGATGAGGGATGGCTGGAAGAGCACCTCTGGGCAACGGAAACGCTCTGCACCAATGGTGATGACCTGACCATCAGGCAGCTCATAGCTCTTCTCAACTGATGAACTGCTCTTAGCTGTTTCAAGCTCTTGCTCATAGTCGAGAGCAACATACGCAAGCTTCTCCTTCATGTCACGGACAATTTCCCTCTCTGCTGTCGTGGTGAACATGTAGCCCCTCTCTGTCAGGATCTTCATCAAGCAATCCGTCAGATCACGACCAGCAAGGTCCAGACGGAGGATGGCATGAGGGAGTGCATATCCTTCGTAGATGGGAACTGTGTGGCTCACACCATCACCAGAGTCCAACACAATACCTGAAAGAAATTTCCTTCTTCAGTATAGAACAGAAAGTCCATGAAACAGATAATAATTAAAAAAAGAAGTCCAAGAACAGTTTGATGAGCCCTCTCAAATAGTCTTGAATAAGAAACTTATGATAGATAACATCAAGACACAAAGGTGTCTGTACTTTTCTCTCAAGTTGATGGTAATCATGACATTATTTAAAGGCATACATCATCTATTTTAAGTTGGAACTAACATGAGCAGGTTTTGCTAGAAACTTTCTTGCTAGATGGACAATTCCCATGAGTTAAAAAAAAATGAGAAGATGTTCATGAAAATAGCCAACCACCATGTACATGTGGATGGACAATAAACTAATAACCAACAAATGAAAATAAGGTGCATTTGAAGGCAGTTGCCAAGTAATAAAATATCCTTTTAACCCACCTGTAGTACGACCACTGGCATACAGAGAAAGAACAGCCTGAATGGCAACATACATGGCTGGAACATTGAATGTCTCAAACATGATCTGTGTCATCTTCTCTCTGTTGGCCTTGGGATTAAGAGGGGCTTCAGTGAGGAGGACTGGGTGTTCCTCTGGAGCAACCCGGAGCTCGTTATAGAAAGTGTGATGCCAAATCTTCTCCATATCATCCCAATTGCTCACAATACCATGCTCAATTGGGTACTTCAATGTCAAAATACCTCTCTTGGACTGGGCCTCATCACCTACATATGCATCCTTCTGCCCCATTCCCACCATAACTCCTGTATGGCGAGGCCGGCCAACAATACTTGGGAACACAGCCCTGGGAGCATCATCCCCAGCAAAACCAGCCTGTTAAAGGAGAGGTTATATAACAAGGGGGAAAACATCATAGACCATGATGTAAGTGCAAAGATATATGAAACCACTCACCTTCACCATCCCAGTTCCATTATCACAGACAAGGGGCTGGATGTCCTCAGCATCTGCCATTGTTTACACTGACTGCACATTGCCATGCAAGCACATTGAAAACCCACATTTGATTATGTTGAAATGAATCAGTCAAATAAAGCATGAAAACTCAAAGAAAGATGAGCATGGAACACCAAAACAATCAAATGATGCAAACTGTAGAGTACCGGGCACTCAAAATAAATATCACTGAAATTCCAGCAATACTGTGTGTAGTGTCAATTTCCAATCTATATTGTGCATGACAAGATGCACATCACAGAAACAAACATGTGATGCAATTAAAAAAAATCCATCTGTGCACCAAATCTGAAGATTTTCACAATTAAACTTCAGTATGACACATATGGAGTATTATAATAAAAAACACTACTTATCAGCATGTAGAAATAGGCATCGTACACCCCGATCTTTCATGTCACACCATCAAACTGGAAGGTAAAAATGTGGAAAACACAATGTATCCAAATAGCTGGCACAAACATGTTTCTTTATACAAATATATAAGATTATGCAGGTGTTACACACTCACCCGATACACACAACAACCAAAAAAGACCAATCCACCGGAAGGTACATACAGTTAATATTACCCAACCATCCAGTATAAGTATGGGAAGCTTTGTAAAATACATCCTCCCCCATTTTCACGCTGCCTGAGACTGATATAGCTTGATGGAACCAATTAACCATAAGCTTGTACAAATGTACAATCACAATGCACACAAACTTCAATGGAGAGTTTATTTTTATGTAAAAATATGGGACAAATAGCAGGTGGAATACACTGCTAAATGCCAATATCTCAAGATCTGATTCCCAAACAATGACATGATGAATTTTCCTCCCTATACCACACCATCTGGGGACAAAACTCAAGATCCGCATGACACCAACCCAAAAAACAAAACCTACGTAATGAAACAATTATTAAGTGAAACATTGCTTTAAAAAAAACAGAATCCACAATCAAAAACACCCTAAATTGGACTGCCTCTTCCACAAATCCATACAATAAAAAAAAGATCCCCATGTGTACGTGGCAAGAACTACAATAGCTCAGCCATAAAACAAATCATCATTCAAAACACAAAAAAAAAAAAAACACTCAAACAGAGCATCCAAAACGATGAACGGATCACAAAGACTTAAAAGTGAGGAAACCCCAAAACTTTGGATCGGAGAACCGTTGGGGGAAAGAAAAGAAAATTATAACAACGAAAAAAGACCATCCACGCATCAGAACAGAAAGGATCAATCGATTCAGATCCGGATTCATCATAAACGAAACGAAACACAAAGAAACGGAATCGTAAATCAGAAACCCTAGATCTGAAGAACAACATTACAGATCGTACAAATCTAGAGCGAAATCGAAATCAAACAACGAAACTTACCTTTCTTTGCTTGCAGAAGCGAAGAGAGGATAAGAGAGAGGCGACAGATCGAGGTTCCGCTTCACTCCTCTGCCGAGCTTGAACCAAATAGAGAGAGAGAAGTGAAGCTTCCGGGGATGTTCTTCAAAATTTTCCACAGACGGAAAGCTTTAAATGAGAAACGATAGAGAGCGCACAAATGAACCAGAAATGCAAATGAAATGCAAATGCGTCACGTGCGGGACGTGCGAGCGTGTGAGACGGAATCATTTTGTTGTCTCTCTTTATTCCTTCCGCGGAGGTTCGCGGGACCCGCGGGAAAAGCATGATGGACGGCAGCTTTGATGGTGCATGGTATGATTTCATCCGGACCGTCCAGGCTGTGTCTCCGAGAACCACTCTCTGATAAGTGATAAGTGAGTCTGCTTTTATTAGAGGTTAGCGCACGTCTTTCGGTTTAAGGTGCGTTTGGTTGCGCGATTGCGCTGCGATTGCGATTGCAGGAAGCTGCGTTTGCAATCGTGCAACCAAACAGTTTTGTAATCGCAGTTTTAAACCCAGCGATTGCAGGTAAATAGTGTCCAAAAGCTGCGATTTCAAAAAGCTGAGAAAGTGAGCTTCCTGCAGAATCAGTTTTGCAATCGCAGATTCCTGCAGAATCAGTTTTACAATCGCGCAACCAAACGCACCCTTAGTGTTTTTTTTAATAGAGCAAACACAGTTTGTCACCATATTGTGTGAACGTGACAACTTGTGGTGTGTCATGTGTCACGTTATAAAGGGTTTAATTACAAAGATTTAAGATGACAGTTATGATTTGGTTTGGTGGAGTCATGAACCTGAACCAAGTCAGGACAGCTATTTGTATATGATTTTGGCTTCAATAAGAATAAAGTGTGGAATAATGGTGGCTGTTTTGCTTGGAAATAGCATTTCTTCATTGAGTTGTATATATATATAATGAATAAAAATCATGGTTGCTCAAATACACAGTTAATACTTTTTACAACCTCCAGTTTCCTCTAATCTTATAAACTAGTATACATTAGTTTAGAATGATTCACAAATTTATATGTTCAATTTATTTGAGTATTTATTCAACAGATAACTATATGTTTAAAAAAACTTAATACATGTTTTAACAAAAAAAAACTTTAAAAAAGTTGAATATTATAAAAGGAAAGATAAAAATGATTATCCTTATCATTATTTTTTATATAAAAAACTAGCCAACATCTTGTTTGTCTTTCTCTTATCAAACTAACAAACAATCGTCTAATATACAGTGTGATAATACGTTTACATTCAATTTTTTTTTTACCTTAATCCTTTTTATAATTTCGTTTGTAGTCATACTCATACGTATTGATTTTTAAAAATATATATTTGATTAATTAAATATATCATTTTAAAAAATAAATTAAATGTCTATATAAATTGAAAGCATATTTTTTTTTTCATAATCTAGTATATATTGTAATAGTGATGCAATGCCTGTAAATAGAATTACAAAAAATAAAAATACTGAATGTATCAACTCCCCAAATTTATAGAGTGGTTTTGTTTCGCCATGAATTTGGGAGATGACAGTTTACATCAAATTTGATAATGATATATATTGTGGACTAAACTCCATCTAATATTAACTGGTCCACAACAACTCATCAAAAATAATTTAATGAAATACTAAAGAACAGCCAGATCTTATAACACATACTATGTCATTATTAAATAAGTTTATTTAAAAAAAATATATGATTCTTTTTCTATGGACCACATGCTCAATAAATCCTCATTGGCACCCCATGTTCTCTGAGTGGACAACCATTAACGTTAAAGCTGCCCAAGAGAAAAGTGAGTACCATTTAAAATTGGACATTCACTTCGATCCCTTTTGTGCCACATAAAAAGGTGTTGAAGTTTTTCTGGATAATTTTTTTTTTTTTTTTTTTTTTGTATAATAGTTTTTCTGGATAAGCTAAGAAGTCGATATTGCACCTCATATCAGTTTTAGCCGTGTTATTGTCATTTTTCATGGATTTCAAAATGTCAGAGACAACCTTTTGTGCAGTTTTACGTATAGTTCTACGTATAATTTTTACATTGTTTTATTTTAAGTGTTGTTTTTTATGTAATTAAATATGTACTTTTATAAATTATATGAATAATTTTATAAAACACATGAAATTTTTAATATTTTGTTGAATAAACTATGTCGCTCATTGTAAATATAAGAGATTGCACTAGGAATTTGGGACCACAAGTTAGATTTTCTTAATAACAAATGATCTCACTTTCATTTAAAATGTGATATTTCATTTATGAACAGATCACGGTTTTATGTTAACCGTGATAAAATAACTATTATTATATATTTTTAAAAGATCACGGTTTTCAAATAACTGTGATCATAATTATTATTATCCCAGTTTTTTTAAAAGATGATCAAAATAACCGTGATCGATGTAAAAAATTGTAGTAGTGACATATCAATATGATCGAATATTGAAGTTCTTCCCATGGCTGGCCCTGAGTGTAGGCCTAGTAGGCCGCCTAGGGCCTCCAAAATTTAAATGCCCACAGCAGCTGTATATTTTTGTTTTGGGTCTTAGTCTAGCCTACTATAAAATCTAGTTATTTCTAACACATATAAGAGCCCCAAATTAAAAAAAAAAAGCATAAGCAATCCCAACCATCTAAATAAATTTTCATTCATCCAATCATTATAATTTTGGGATTTTTAGTTTTAAGTCCCCGTAAACTATAGGATTTAGCGATTGATCCCTCACTTCTTCATATTTAAGTTTTAGTCCCTACATTTAAATGATAATTTAGGAATAGGTCCCTTCCAGGGACTAAAAAATAAACTAAATAATTTAAAAATAGGACCCTCCCACGGACTAA
This sequence comes from Acorus calamus, assembly GCA_030737845.1. Taxonomy (NCBI): domain Eukaryota; kingdom Viridiplantae; phylum Streptophyta; class Magnoliopsida; order Acorales; family Acoraceae; genus Acorus; species Acorus calamus. The sequence goes on from CM060872.1 coordinate 10,776,461, forward strand.
AAATGAACATTTCATTTAAATGTAGGGACTAAAACCTAAATATGAAGAAGTGAGGGATCAATAACTAAATCTTATAGTTTACGGGTACTTAAAACTAAAAATCTCTATAATTTTTTTTGTACATAATTAATTTTTTAGCCTTATTTTAAAAGGTGAATAGTCACTCACTTCTCTAATGATTTTTTTTCCTTGAAGGGTTTCTCTATGACTCTCTTTCTCTTATAATGTTCTCGTGTTATTTTTCTAGGGTTTCAAAACTACATCCCTCTGCCCTCTTTTTTGTCTCTCGCGCTGTGTCAATCATAACAAAATAAATAAATAAAATTTTCAATTTGAATGTTTTGCAACAATATCATCGATCTCCACTTTAAGGTGCTTAGCCCCTTCTTAATTTTGGTTTTGCTTAATTTTTTTTTGTTCTTGGTTATTTTTTTTATAATTATATTCACATATTCTTGTTAATTGAAAATGAAATAAAAAAGTTACGTATAACAATTTCATTTTTGACATAACATATTGATTGTTAAGCAAGATGATTTTTTTTTATAATCCCTGTTTTAAAAGTTTATTTAGGAACCTACACAAATTTTCAAATCTCAGGGCCGGTCTTGACTCTTCTTCAGCAAGATAAAGATGGAACAAAGTATTTGAGGAAAGCTTAAGTTTCCAAAGTTAAATGGTTTGCAAGTCGCATCTTCGAAGCGTTAGCTTTGTAGTGTTTCTGCTCCTTTACTGTTATCTTGTTTTTGTAATTGACTCCAAGATCATCTTGTAAATTTTGTCAAGTTATAGCAATACAAAATGTCCTAATTAACAATTAAAATAAATATGATAAAATATTTTATATCAATTTTCATCTTAACATGACTTGAACAACCACGGTTGAATATGAGGCTCTATTGATAGGATTGTGGTTCTTTTGATACCTCTCATTTGGGGTGTGGCATAGAGTTATTAGTTCCTATAGATTTATCAAGATAGATATATTACAATCCATGTAGAATAAGAGAATTTTTGTTTGATTTTTTTCTATTGTTCTCATTGGAAAATGAAAAAGTGACATTTTTGTTGTTTAGTTCATATTGGATAAAATAAAGATAAGTGGTGAATAAGATATTAACGAGAGTTTATAACCTTTTAAATGACAATCACACGTCTGTATATTGTTTGTGTTTGAAAATAAGTGTGAGAGATGTGCATGTGATTAAGCCTATCAATATGATATATATGGATCGGATAAGCTCATATTCGTATCCGTATCTGATTGAATATTCGAGAAAATATCCGTATCTGATATCCGACGGATATTGAAAGTAAGTATCTGTACCCGATTCGAAAATCCGAATTCGAATACGGATAATTATTCGAAACTTCAAAATGAATATGGAATGATTTAAATATCCAAAGATTCAATATCCAAAAATAAAAATCATACATCTAAAATTTGAAACATGTAAAAAAACTAATAATTACTTAGTATAAAACATAAAATTATCATGATATACATAAAGCATTACACGCTCTAGAATAAAAATAAAAACACATACTAATCCTAAAAATATAAATATATAATTAAATAAATAATAATATAATAATATTTTCAAATGCAGATATTTTTTAGATCCATATCTGATCTGAAAATTTTCAAATTTGGACATTTTTTTAGATAAAGATACAGATTTTTGAGATATTAGATATTTTCTAAATTTTTGGATATAAATTCGAACATGATACATATATTTTTTCAGATAATTGGCAGACTTATATGTGATATGATAGATGTGACATGATTTTAGAATGTTTGTAAGAGAGATAGGTAATATAATTTTTTTGAAAATGTTACAGAAGAGTTGGCATATATAGACAAGTTTTGATAAGTAATTCCAACACCTCTAGAAATAGTTAACTAGCATATTTCTAGTTTATCTCGAGACATAACTTTTAGAGTTTCTCACAAAATTAAATGTTTTTTTCTTTATTCTCCTTTATTCCCTATTATTCCCTGGATATATCAATATGAGGTTAGAGAATAGTGTGAAACAATACAAGAAAACGAGTAAAGTTTAGGGAGGGAGGATACTTAATAGGGGACAGATATAACCACACGAATATTGAAGAAACCCACCCCGTTATTTGATCCACCCCATACATATTTGCCTATCAAGAAACCCACCCCTTGATATATATATATATATATATATATATATATATATATATATATATATATATAGACAATGGAATCCCACCCCTACTATTTCTTTTATCTAGCTCTCTCTCTCACTTCTCTTCTTCCCTCCCCTAAGCACATGAAGGTTCTTCCCCTGTCGTTGTCGGTGCTTCTTTAACCTCCATTACCAGCCACCATGCCCGCCACGGTCGTCGGCAAGTATACCTTCCTCCTCCTCCTTCTCCTCTTCTTCTTCTTGTTCTTCTTTTCATTGAACCCTAGGTGTTCAATGAAAGAGTTGATGTTTTTTTCATTGAACCCTAGGTGTTCAAGATTTGTTTAGTTTTATATGGTTTTGAGAATAAGTTATACTTTCCAAGTCTTATGAGGTGTTCAATTATCTTTTTTTCATTCATTGAACCCAAGGATCTTGATCTTATGCTGATTGTGTTTCATGAACAAATATTTGTATCCTGATGATAAATTGTTGATGAATTTCTTTAGTATGCTATGTGGATAGGTTGTTAGGAGGGGGTTGACAATTTTTTATGGGGGTCAGGGCTGTTAATATTTGTACATTCAAAAAACACTAAAGACAAAAATAATCACGTATCATATTCTTTCTTTTAACTTCTTGGTTTCACATAATTTTCTTACATTCAATAAGAAGTTTTTGCGTGTATTTTCTCATGCTAATCATCAGAATTCACCTTATCATATATTTTTTTGAAAATTTAGAAAGGGTGAGCAATTAGAGATCATGTAGGATTTTGAGTTTTTGTGGAGGGGTGATTGTAAGAAAAAGTGTTTGAAAATGGGTTCGAGTAGCTTTTGAAAATTTTGTTTTTGAAAAAAAAAAGTAAAAGAAATTTTGTAAGTCTTAGATTCACAAGCTCACCGGGCCTTCGGGCGACCATATTTAAACACCATTGTTCGAGTAGTTGCCGACCTAAGTTGGTACATATGTCAATTAGTCTGTCGAACACATCACAGAGGGCATGATCCCTTTGACTATAGCTCATTGGACTCGCCATAGTGTAGATACCCCAATTTTGACCGTCCAGAAAGACGAAAATACTTTAAGTGATACTTAGAAATAACCCACATTTGGACATCAAATAGAAAACAATTCTCAAAAAACCGCGAATAAAAAAATCCTAACACTTTGAAAAACTTAGGACCCTGGAAAGGGGCGGCTAACCTTGACTAGCCGCCCCATCCCATGCGGCTATTTTCAACTAGCCGCCCCCCTGGCCGACCCCAAACCGCTTCCCTGGATGGGACATAAAGCATCATTAAATGCTGATCATTACAGCGGTTGTGACCTTTAGCCGCCCCATTTTGGCCGGATCAATCCAAGTAACCAATCCAAGCCACCGCTTGTCAGAGATGGTACGTTTGACAGGTCATGATGGGGCCGACTACTAGGAAGTAGCCGCCCCATCCTAGGCGGCTAGTTGCAACTAGCCGCTCTTCACCTGGTCTCTCTGACAGAAGAACAGAGAATTAATGAGGGGTCTAATTAAACACACTATTATCCAAGACATTTTATTATCCACTGGACAATCCCCTGCCTCTTTTTTTACTATAAATAGAGGGGGTCCCAAGCCTTTCAAACACATTCACAAAAATCATCTTCAACATCAAGAATTCTCAATCCATAATTCACATTCACAACCCATTTCCACCACTTGAAATCCCTAGAGAGAGAGAGTCCCATTTGTGAGAGAAAAATTCATTCCCTACACAAAATCACCCTCTCAATCCACCCTCCAAAACCCAAGTTAGACCCAGCTTAACCTCTGCCAAAACCAAACCCATTTCTTACCCAGGTTCTGCCCAAATTGACCTAGGCCCTGGACGGCTAAACCTAATTAGCCTCCCCATACCCGACGGCTCAAACCTGGTAGTCGCCTCCACCTACACCCCATTTGTCCCAAGACTCCTCTAGCCAAGCCAAAAGCAGAATAGGAATACCTGTTTTTCACCTCTGTGTACGGTATATCCGTGTCTCAGAGCGGAGACCCCACAAACTCTCCCACGTAGGCGATCAAATCCGACCCAACTTTTCCTGCTTTTGAAAAAGCAGGTGGCGATCACGCACACACACTGGAATCCCCTTGAGCCGCTATCGGGTGCCTCAACCGGGAACGAGACCCCACCACCCTTCTGAGAGACGATTCAGTTGAGCCCGCCAAGGAACGCACCGGATCTGAATCCCCGAAGAACCCCCACACACGCGGATTTTTCAACACCGACACATAGGGGATGTTGACCTGGGTTTGTATACACGCTAATAATACATTCGAACACATCAATGAATGCATGATCCCTCTAACTTTAACTCACCATGCCGGCTTAGTTGTTTTTAAATCAAATTTAAAATGTAGATTCAATTATTAATCAGGTAGTTTTCAGTCTGAAATGGATTTGTTCAGTTGCATCTGGTGGTAGAGGGCACCTCCCCCTTTTAAGGAACACTGGATCAAAAAATGTCTACAACCCAGTGAATTGTGTTCTTGTGGGCCATAGTTGTGCAAGAGCTCATTTGGATGTAAGTTTTAAACTTTTATTTTTGAAAAAACAATCCCACATTTTGAAAGCATTGTTTATGGAAAGTTTCAAACGTGACCATTTTATTGAATAAAACGCAAAGAATGTTGAAAAACTACGTTTGGTGTCTCGTTTGGATATGTGTCTGATGTTTTCATTGCGGAATCTGTTCAGATGAGGATCCAAACGGGACCTAAAAATAGTATGTCTGCTTTGTATAAGGACTGTTCTAGACCATTATAATGTTTGGGTCTATGATGCAGATATCATAGCCATAAGTTACATGGGCGGACACGATCAAATGAACCAAAAAAGAAGAAATTTTGATCCTTTGGGAGCATCATAACTTCAAATGACCATAACTTTCAAATCATAGATCAAAATTGACCAGTCTACATGTCCATGTGTTCGTACCAACGAGCCCTACAAGGCAGTCGCTATACCACTATGAAAAATTTTGGAGCAATATGAGATCATCTTGGAGGTCAAATCGACAATTGAAAGTTATGTTTATTATTTTTAGTAGTTTTCGAATTTGTTAGGATTTATCGTCATATCATGATCTAGATTTGGATTTCAATTCAAATTTGGAGCTAGTTAGGATTTGGTTAAATAAATTTGTAATTTGAGAGATTTAAAGAGATTTGTTGAGATGCATTCTAGTTTGTTTAGATTCTCTGCTATATAAATAAATTTTATAATCACATAATTAGTTTAGATTTTGATAATAGAAATTTATTTTCTCTATTGTATTTTTTTATCCTAGGAGGATTAGCAAATACATTGATTTTCATCGTTTCTGGTATTTTTAGGAACCAACAGACTCATTGAAGCCCGTCATCCTAGTATTCTTCATGAATCTACAATGTCTTGATCTGGTTAACAGAAGAGTGTAATCCCTACCTTGCATCAGTCTAGAGTGTATAACATGAAATGGTTTTGATTTAGATCATGTTAATCAAGAAATAGGATGAAAATATTTATTTTATAAAAAATGTTAATACACTTAGTCCTTTTTGTAGCTCGTTTGCAGTTGTTATATCACTAAACAGTGTATGAAATCATTTAACACAGTATTATATACTCCATTATCTCAGTATATACTCCATTATGAAAAACATAAAAATATATGCATTTAATTCAACTAGTTGAAGCACATGTGCGTTGCACATGAATTATTATGTTAATAATTTAATAAACATGATATTGAATTATATAAATACGTAGAAATGATAAGTCCTAAATTCATATTGAAGTTTAGATCATTACAATTCTAGTGTGTTTTCAAGTTTATTGGACTCACATATAATAGATCCTTTCATTTTGTCATCATATGCATGGCTGACTTTGAAAAAAAGCAATAAGAAAGAAGATTTATAAAGTATTTTACCATTATAAATGAGAATTCGCTCTAAGCATTAAACTGAAGATTAATTACCCAATTATGAGAACTTGAATGTATGTTATATATTTATGAACTAATTTTTTCCAGTTGAACTTATATGAGAAGAGGTACAACGTGAATGAAGTTATTACATGTTTACAATAGTTAGATTCAAACCAACCTCAATGAATCTCTACATAACTTCCCACAAAGTTGCCTCTTCCACTGCAGTTATTTCAGTAGTAGTGTTGTTACTCTTCACCAAATCCTTAATTCCTTGTTTTTTTAGTTTAAAGGGCAAAAAATGTGGCAGAGAATCATGAAGCCCACATTGTAAATAAAAATGTAAATTAAGACATTCCTTTGGTATGCATAATGAGGTGTAGGAAAATAGCAATGAATACTTATATATATGAGGAAAATATCCTAAAGTGTATACGATGGCAGCCCAAGTTGAAATAAACCTTGTAATAAGAACAAATTTGTTTTGAACAATATTTCTTTTTTCTTAAAATTTTTAGTATGACATATTTTTCAAAATTAGTCAGGCATTTGTTGGAATAACAATTGAGCAGTATTTGTCAATGAAATGAATTTGACAATGAAGAAACCCCAAATTTTTGAAATGAGAATCATTTAGACCGGGTTTGTAAATTGTTGTCTTTTAGCATTATATGCTGAGAAAAAGTGTTTAAAGGATGGTCATTTGAGAATTTCTTTTAATGTAGAATTTAGTGTTAGGCAAATAAGAAAATTATTGTCATAAAATAAGAGAACTTTATTGTTAGAAATTTTTTATAGTTATTGATTCTGTTCAATTTGTTTTGAAGAGAGAGAAGAAGACCCATAAAAACATATATGAACGTAATTTCATGATTTTGAAGGATGATATGAAAAAAGAGAACCCCAGAGAGAGATTAAGATGAAGATGGAGGCTAAATAGTTGTACCACATTAATCATAATGTATTTATCATAATATGGATCGAATTAAAAATTTAAGAATTGAATTGTAAGGAAAATATTACCATGTACATTACCGAATATCGAAACTGAAACATAAACATAAAAATATACATACACAGTACTAACCTCATCATCTATTAAGATCACTTTTCATATCTCTTCACAACCATTGTTATTGTCGTTGTACAATTGTGTGAATCCTCGCCATATAATTTGGATCATTACAGTCAATATGTAGTAAAATATTTTTAGAGCAGTTAGCAGCGTCGATGATGAATAAGATATTCACAAATGGGCATCATTTACTTTAGCCTCTTGTCTATCCAATAAAAAAAGATGTATATGTAAGTTATGACATTGATTGAAAGAAATAAGTTTACGTGAAAAAAGTGTTCAAAACAAGTTGAGATATTCACGTAGTTCTACATCTCTAATACTTGCCTATATGTATGAATTTTTTTCTTTTTTCTTTTATATTTCATGTAGTGATATAGATGTACGAATATTTATATTATCTATTTTGACAGAATACCTCTTTATAAACCACATTTCTCGTGTACGTCCCTTGTGCATGCACGGGTTGTTCTGCTTTGATCAGGATTTTTGTTGTGGACATAGAAACCCCTCTAGACAAGGCAACGTATAACTGTCCATGAGAAAAAAACATGTTTACGTAGATATATGCCTACATGTGGTATTGTTTGAACCTGTGCTTTATATATGGTCATTGAGAAACACAAATGAATTGGGAATTGTTTTCTTTTGAACTTGAATGGATTACATTCATTTTCTGCTGGTGAAAAGGGAATTCTTGGAAGAAGTCTGCAAGCTGCCCGTTTGCTATTTGAGCCTGAATGACATTGCTTGCATAATTTTTACATACCATTCTTGTACAGTTACATAAACCATTGGACGAGTCTAAATTCCTCAGAAGCATGATTGAGCAATTTGGCTTGAGAACCAATTTATGAGGTGGAAGTCCATTCGGCATCAAGGTGTTCAAGAATTCTTGTTGATAATAATTATTTGTATCATCTATTGCTTCATCATAGCTGTAGTATGTCTGGCTGACCCCCGAAAAAATCTCTATCAGCCTCTCGTTTAACTCATCAACATGTTCATTTGTAGTACCAAGAATTGCATGTTCGGTCATGTATTTAGTAGATTCATAATTTTTTTTTGTAGAGATGAGAATATATAATCAATTAGTTTTTTAACGGATTCCTCATCATTCTCGTCCCTGATGACCATTTCATGTGGAAGTAGGACCATATCATTGTTCATTATTTCTTCAATTTCATTTTCTACTCTTAGAAGATAATCACTGAAATATGTATTTGTCGTTGCCCTCATATTTAACGTCAAATGCATCTTTTCCATGCCATCCCAAAGGTAAGAGCATACTAAACTTGCATTTACCGTATCTGTTCTTGTACCGCGACGCACCACCGGTAGGACTTGCCTGAAATCACCCCCAAAAATGATTGTTTTTTTCACTGAATGGCTTTTGGACGTCCATAATATCTCTTAGGCTCCTGTCTAGAGATTCAATAGCATAATGTTTTGCCATAGGCGTCTCATCCCAAATAATAAGTTTTGATTTTTGAATCAGTTTTGCTGTTCCACTTTCTTTTGATATACTACAACAGCTTGTATCTATGGTCAAGATTGGGATTTTAAAACGTGAATGTGCAATTTTTCCACCTGGCATTATTGCAGCTGCAACACCCGATGTTGCTGTTGCAAGTGTTATCATGCCTTCCTTTTAGATATCTGCAAGTATTGCACAATAAAGAAAAGTTTTTCCAATTCCCCCAGGCCATCAATGAAGAAAACTCCCGAATCTCCATGCTTTCATCATTCCATTATTAATGTATATGCAACTCTTTGCTCCACATTCAAATTGGATGATGCAATGTAATCTTATAGTGGGGTTTTCACTACCATTTCTTCAACAATCTCAGTCGAGTACGAGTTATGGCCACTGGTCTGTTCTGAATGCAATGGAGGCAAATCGTTGTCTGTAATTCTTTTCCCCATGTTTTCTAATAATAATTCAATGCTTTTCAACGTCAATGATACACAATTTTCATTTGAATGTCCATGTTTTATTCGAAAATCCTCAGACATATGTTCAAAGTATGTATTCCAAAGCTCCCTGACATCAGACGGTTCACAGTAAACCAAAATGATAGTAAATAATGTACGAAATGCATTTGGCATTTGGTAAATCGTTGCCTCAGTTAGACATTCTTAAAGGCTGTCATCTTATTCCAAGAGTCCTCTCCTCTGCACTGAATCTTTAAATGATGAGCATGACACTCCATTAACAGTTAACAAATCTGTAAATGAAGTGGGGCCTCTTACATGATTTAATAATAATCTTAAATAAAATCTTTCTCCTTCTATTGGATTTGCTCCATTTACACGACCAGTGACCTCTCCTTTTATTCTTTTAGTCCAACATTTCATATGTTTATTCCAAACATAATGCTCTAGGAACTCTGAATACAATAAGCTACATGCTTCATCATCACTTGAACATTTTTTGAAGAATTCTGTGAGCATTGTACGATCAATAGCGTCCCTATGGATTACAACATGCAGATCTTGGGTCTCCTGATAACACACTGATTGTCTATTCGAAAGATGAAGCTGTAAATTTATCACCGCTAGATAAATCTCATTAAGATTAAACTAAATTTTTTTCCATATCGCCTCCTGTGCTGATACCCACCTCGCATCTTGAAATTGTTGAATCTCATCAATTGTGCGCTCTCCTTCACCAGGTGCAATGTAAGCTGCCATCTTATCATGCCCTTTGTAAATATACTTATACAAATATTTTACTGCTTTCAAACCTGAGCGGATCTCAACATTTAGATGGCAATCATATCTGCTCAATAAATATGGTTATAAGGAACCACCCATCAATTATCCAACATCTTATTGCGCACCTGCACTTGTTGATTATCATCTCTTCTTCTGTAAATAGGATATGCGTCTTGTCCTTGCAATGTTTTTGAACAAAATGATCTAGGGTCTCGATTCTTGTATTGCCCGTCAACAATGCACGGGTTTTTCTTATTTAAATTATCACAAGGTCCATGCATCATATGTTTCACAACCATCTGATGTAGAACTGGGAATTTATTTGGATTAGAGATCTCAGCATATATAAATCTATCATAGTCATCTACAATATTTATTTTATATCCATGCTTCAATATGACCAATATGTGTGCATGTGGAAGTCCTCTTTTTTGAAATTCAATGACGTGAACGTTGCAACTTTGCCAAATATTTCTTTATTGAATAGTTGATCCTTTAGGTTCTGCAGCTTCGCACAAAATACTCTCGAAGTTAAATCAGGTCTGTCTTGGGGTTGTTGTCCTTTTAATTTGTCTTTCACTTCTTTCCATTTGGGATTACATGTCACAATAATGAACAAATCAGGTTTCCCAAACTGTTGAACCAATGCCATCGCATCGAGGTATATCTTGCGCATGTCCCGTGGTCCTCCAACAAAAGATGTTGGGAGGACTATTCAATGTCCAATTTGATTTCCTCTGGTTTCCCCTGCTGCAACGCTGTCAACTATTCCTTGATACATGCAACTCAAATCTGATTTTTATTTGTTATCTCCGATAATAATCCAACCTTGTAGTTTCAAGTTTTATGTACATATCCACAATATATTGTTGAAGTAATCTCCCGACTAACAAAAGAATAGATTGATCATCTTCACGAATTTGTAGCTTATAAGAATAGTATTGGTGACACGAAACATTTTCAATTTTCTCTTGAGAGTATTATGCATGATGAGATTTTCTTATGAGTTATATTGTCAATAATAATTTTTGTAAGATATAATTTGAATTAAAAATTCTATGTTATATATATAATACAATATTACCGTGGCTTTCTCGATCGAATATGTCTACAGTTGTTGTTAAGACATATGTACTTGCTGAATTTTGTCCCTTAGACATTATGTTCAATTGTGAATCCTCTGTGTAGGCCCTTTTTTAATAGTTTGATGCCACCCAACCACTCCTTTAGCCCCCGTTTAAATCCGGTATAAGAGTCCGGATAAACCCGGATAACCCTAAATAACAAAAATTCTGTGTTTGTTTATCCCGGATAACCCTGGATAAAGTATGCCAGAATAAACTCTGATAAAGTGGTATATGGATTCCTATCAACCTCTAGAATTAAAGTTATCTAAGGTTATTCCACCCAAAGAATATGTGAGCCCACTGTCAAATCAACTGTCATCACCTCTTATAAATCACTTGTCAAATCAACTATCATTACTTTTTTACTTTTTCTAAATCCTTATCCATACTTTATTCACATTTTACCCAAACAACAAAACATATATTTTTACGTTTACCAACGAGAATAATTCAAAACTCAACCAAACACAAAATCACTTTATCCCTATTTATACTCACTTATGCTTGGATAAATCTATACCCTAAAATAAAACCTATCCCCATTCCAAACGGGGTCTTAGGGAATAATAAAGGATATTGCAATGGATCATAGCATCCAAAGTAATGTTTGACACTGTGCCTTTGACCAGAATGAGCATGAACTATTATATCCCTTTGAAATGGTACAGTTGGATTATTTCCTTCAATCCATATGGCAGCGACCTGATCTGCTGAGGGTAAGTTATAAACTCTCTGGTCAAGTCTTACATCCTTTGTGATACCAATATTGAAATTATCCAATGAAGGAAACTCTTTTAAGGAGAGTAAGATCTGAGCATAAGGGTTTCCTTCTAGAATTTTCATCAACTTGACAACCAATACCTCATTCAACTCAGCATCTGGAACAACATGCATTATGTTATGCACTTCATTATTTGTGTCATAGAAGTACGATTGAAAGTAGGATGGTGTATTCTCTTTAGGGATTAGTGATGGTAGATTGTGATATATCTAGCCTTGCGCACGAAAAGTGTACACCTCGTCTTGATGTTGCGAGCTCTTTATCAAGATGTACTCCGAAAGAAGTGAATGAGAAAATACTATTATATGCTCTAATGTTCCGTCTGAAGTGATTTGATTCAATTGAATTGAACGTGAATAAATCATGTAGATCTTGCGGAACTTCCACTTTAGCTAGATCAATTTCACTGTTGTAACAACAGAACGCCGGTGGTTCAAATTGGAATTTGTTTGCTCCACAATGGATGCAATGGACGTTGATCTCCAATTGTAGCAAAGTTGAACATACTGGTTCATATATTTGTTCACCTATAAAATGATTTTAGTATGAGAGATATAAATATTTATCTTCTTCTACCAACCTTAAAAGATTAAATTGTTGTAAATTGCACTACATCCTATATATATATATATATAGAGTGAAGATACACTGCGGACATGCGAACACACTGTTACGTGCGGACCCATTTTCGACCGTCCAATCGCGCGTGAACGGACAGTCCAAAAAAATGAAAAAAAAACAAAATCAACAAAAAGACCACCACTTCGGACGACCGTCTGATCAGATTTGATCGGGTGGTCGAAAACAATTCAATAAAAACCACAATCACAACCCAAATCACTCTCTCTTTTACACTTTCTCTCTGCACTCTCTTCACTCTCTCTCAAACCCAAATCACTCTCTCAATACACTCTCTGCACTCTCTTGTCACTCTCTCAAACCCCCTTTGACACACAAACCCCCTTTGACCACCAACCCCTGGCGACCATCGGCGAGCACCCGCGCACCATTGGCGACCCCCCGCGACCATCGACGAGCACTCGTCGGGCTCACCACTGTTGAGCCTTATTTTCTTAGAATGCATCCAATTAGGTAAAGTATACTATTTACAAGAATTGTAACATTTTATGAAGTGGACATGCCAGATATTGTTGAGCCTTATATATAGTGTTCTCTTTGACCATCAAACATTCACTAATTATGCTATGAATCAAGTTGTGTAGACCATATTTAAAAATCATTATGAAAATTGTCGTCTGTTCTTAGAAAACACCATGCTTTTCAAAGTAGTTGTGGATTTGTGGATTGCTTTTAGACCTAAATGATTAATATCAATTATTAGAGCTATGTAGACCTAAATTACTAATATTAATGATAAAAAAACTTTTACACTAATTTGAAGCTGAATTTTTTTTTGAGACAATTAAAAGAACTTGTCATTTCATATTTGATATTACTACTCTCAATCATTCACTAAACAATGTGCTCATAACACAGATTTGAGCATGTCACTAACTCAATAATAGAACCTAAAATAAAAAACCCCCAATCATCACAAACCCTAAATGATAAAACCCTAAACATCACAAACCCTACATAAAAATCCTAATCATAGAGAGAGAGAGCTCAATCTGGAATCTGGGTCGCAGGGAGTCGCTGATGGTTGCGAGTGCTCGTCGATGGTCGCGGGGGGTCGCCGATGGTCGCGGGTGCTTGCCGATGGTCGTCGGGGGTCGGTGGTAAAAGGGGGTTTGAGAGAGTGACGAGAGAGTGCAGAGAGCGTAGAGAGAGAGTCATTTGGGTTTGAGAGAGAGTGACGATAGAGTGAAGAGAGCGCAGAGAGTCGAGAGAAAAATTGAAAAAGAGAGAGAGAGTGATTTGGGTTTTTATTGAATTGTTTTCGATCACCCGATCAAATCTGATCGGACGGTCGTCCGAAGTGGTGGTCTTTTAGTTGATTTTGTTTTGTTTTTTTTTTCATTTTTTTGGATCGTCTGATCACGCGCGATCTGACGGTCGAAAATGGGTCCGCACGTAACAGTGTGTCTGCATGTCCGCAGTGTATCTTCACTCTATATATATATATATATATATATATATATATATATATATATATATATATATATATAGCGAGAGAGAGAGAGACAGACACACACACACATACACAGATCATTCACTAACCTTGATATTCATATAAGCAAACAAATTCTTCTCCGTTCAATATTTGTAATATGACTTGTACTTCCAAATTGTTCCTTCCTCGCAGCATCCTCATTGTCTTCCTCCTTTTTCGTTGCTCTTCAACTCTTTGAATATATAATAATCTTTCTTCAATCTTGCGTATCTATTCATGGCTTGTGCAATTACTTTATGTGATATTTCTGTAATGAAAAAAATTAGATAATGTTATCATGTGTATTAAAATTTTGTTAATGTTTATAAATGAATGAATCCTACGATAGTAATGTTGTTGTAATGACTGTGACTTTTAATCGGGTCAGGCAGTGCCTGACGGATCATATAGATGCCGTCGGGCACCTGGGTGACGGATCCATAAGGAACCGTCGGGTTACTGGGGACGTATCCATGAAGGACCGTCGGGATTGTTGGGCGACGGATCCATGAAGGACCATCGGGTAGTTGAGGGACGGGCTCAATAAGAGCCGTCGATCTAATTTTTGAGTTTGAAATTAATCCGTTTTTGGAAGGAACAAACGCTTTAATTGTGAATCGTATTTGCGTTAATTGATTTTATTGGCATCGTATTTTGTCCCCCACGTGTTTTCTAATATTAAAACACCCTTTGGCATAGAAACCCTAGAAACTCCAAAACCCTAAAACTTTATTTTTCTCTTTCTTTCAACCACATTCTTGAGGAGCTCGGGAAGGGTTCGGTCTGGGGGTTTCGGTGAGTCTTTCAAAGAGTTTTTGAAGAGTATTTAAATTATGGTTCCCTTTGGATGTTCTCTTGATATGATCTCGTTTTCAAAGTTTTTCCAAACAGAAGGATAGTTTTCTTCTTATTTCTTAAGTGTTTTCGCATGATTTCGGGTTCTTATATTTTAACCATAATATGATGATGATTTCATGATGTTTTTATAAGTTTTGGTTGTAATATTGGTCTTACATGTATATACTCAAAGTTTAAAATATTTTCTTAGTTTTCCTACTTGATTTATATGCTCTTAAGATGTTTTAAATTTAGTTTTCGGATCTGTTATTATATAGCTAGGATATCATGATATTTTTATGTTTTATAAGCCTTTCATGATTTAGAATGAATATGTATAAGTATACGTCATGCTTAGGTTTATTAATATTAAGTAGAAAACGTGTTTTTTTTATTTTTTAAACCTTGTTTTTGAACCCTATATGCTTAGATCTAAACCAATGATGTGTTTTCATGATTTTGAAGGTTTAAATGTAAACCCATATTAATATTCACATCCATGATAACCTAGGGTTTTCGAGAATATTCTTATTTGAAGTTTTGATTTGTTTTAAATCAGATATCATACATATGACTTGGTTTCAGTGTCGATCCTTTCTATTTAACATGATTTTAAACAACTCATGATTTTTTTCAATGGTAGATGATTTAAAAGATTTTTACAAATTTTTTTTAGGGTTTTGTGTTTCTATCCCGCGACGGCCCCTGTAGGAGCCGTCGGGAATGTTCGGGACGGCTTCCATCGGGAATGTTCGGGACGGGTCCTAGAGGAGCCGTCGATTTGTTAAGGGAGAGTCCATATGGGAGCCGTCGGGTTTGTTTCGGACGGCCACTATGGGAGCCGTCGAGAAGGTCTCTGACGGTCCCTATTGGAGCCGTCGGGTTCTGTGTCTCCGGATACCCTCGGGTTCCTTACAATATGTACGTATTATGAGTAGTTGTATCGTTTTCAGGTCGGGTTAGGTTGCCTTAGACCTACTGGAGTTGTTTTGGACTTGTTGGACCTAAGGTAAGTGGGTCTTGTCTCCTACGTAGTTTTGAATGATTTTTATCAATGATTTTAAATGTTATTTTATGTACAACTCGAGCATGTCGCATTATATAGGATGATGCCTTATTATATATTGTTTTGAAAATATTATTATATTTGAAACTGTCGCATGAATTTTATTGAAAAGAAAAATATGTATTGATCATGCATGCATTGCATTCGTCTAGGTGATGTTGCCTAGGTGGCTAGGTCTAGGTGACCCTGGTTCATAATGGATCTAAGTCTAGGTGACTTATGTCTAGGTGACATGTGTCTAGGTGACATGATTTCCTATGTGAAATCCTTATGGCTAGGTGCTGTAGATGGCTAGGTGCCATCATACGGGCATGCATATCCGTTGCATTCATACGCATCATGAGTTTTGACAGTTATTGAGATCATGCATTTGGAAGGTGTTTTGCTTAAGTTATGGTTTTATTGGAAATTATGATATTGTTGAAATTATACTATTGTATATCGCAAATTGTTTCTTACGATATTTCTTATGATATTTATTTAAAGATTATATTTTGATATCAATTATTATTGGGATCTCAAAGGTCCATTCATTGAGCGTGTGGCTGCTCACCCCTTTTTCTCCAAACTTTCAGGGTAGTCGTTGGTGATTGTTGATCTCGGTGGTGGAGATCGTAGTTGCGTTTTATTTCCGTTGCATTTAGGTGGTTGAATAAACCCTTTCTTTGGCATGTAGTTTCCTTAGTCCCTTTCAACAAAAACAATTGGATGTTTGAATTTAGTTTATTTCATATGTAATCATCCGTGTCTAGGATGAATTATGTTTAGATCCTGATTATGTTTTTAATTTGCATGATTTAAATAAATCCCTTGGGTTTTAAATACCTTGAGTGTTGTGGAAAGTGAGAGGTAACGAACCGTATCGAAGCTTTAAAATGGAGTCTTGGGTACGGGGGCGTTACAGTTGTAGTTATGTTTATCCCAAGTAATATAGATATGAATTATAGTATATGAATTCCATATAAAAATTTGTAAATAATATTATTTGAAAAAGTAGTACCATAACATTGACTCACTAATTTCATTATACAATATCATGCATCAGATTACTTTAAAACATCGATGAACACCATTATCACTTAAATAATTAATAAATGGCAAAATTAGGGCTAGACAAACAAACCCAGAGGCTGTAGGGCTTCGTTCAGAACCCAGCCCTCATCAGTTATTTCAGAATCACTCAACTTACACATGCTTTTTCTCAAACATCACTACAACAAATCCTAACAACATCTTCCATGAAGTGTTTTGTCATTGCCAAATTTGATTGAAATTTTTTGCCAACACCATTCCCACCATGACAAGGTAATCATGATGTTTTTACATTGCATAAAAGATTAGTGAAAAAAAAGGATAATGCCAATGTTCAGACCACAGAAATAAAACACCCATATATAATTACAATTTTCAATTTGAGAATATAGAGCCATGATTAAAAAAATGACTTTATTCATTAAAATAAGAGAGTTTACACAGACATGAGCATGATTTAAATATTGTCTACATACGTCATTTAAGAAAATATTCAATTAATTCATCAAAAAGATTGAAAGAATGATAAACTAAAAGCATGGAATCACATGAGATGAATACCTTAATTGTAGCATGCAATGTAAGCAAGATATCATTCAACACTGCTGAAGGCCATGTTGCAGTTCTTTAAATGACTCGTCTGGATTTTGCATCCAAATCGAAGTCTTTATATCCACGGGTGTAACATATACACATTCACAAGCTACAGTAGTACGGAATACTTCCATTAGTGAAGCCAGTAAGCCTGCAATTGTGTCATTTCCACCTGGCCTGTATTATGTCTTTGTCCGGGTACCTATTAGAAAAAAAAAATACAAATTTCATACAAAACAATCCCATCATTCACATTGCAAGAAAGCATCATGAGCAAGCGCAAGGTAAATGATCGTTGAAGAGAATACTAATAACTTGAATTGAACAATTGACCTAAATTTCTGTAGCCTCCAAAATTCATCTGCAAGTAGACCAACTCTAAATTTCTAACTGGTAATGAAGAAGGAAAAGCCATAAATGTGTTGTTACTCATCATGCCTTTGATTAGCATGATTAGAAATAATTCTTGTTGTGTCTTTCTTTTTCCGGTCTTATTTTGGAGTTGAATCCTGCAATTTATCAATGAAATTCTTGGTGGCAGACCTCCCTCAGATGTTTAAAGAAGTCAGCTAGATGGATTCGTGAAGCCTCAACCCTCAAGGCAAAGTACTTTAAGTCATATTCCTTTTATGAAATTATACGGAGAATATAAGAAGGATACAAAGTTTACACACTCAGGAAAGCAATTTAACAAAACAATCGTGAGATCAGTATGAAATTGCAATGACTAATTCCCATATATTAAAATATTTGCAATTTAGCGTCTGATATAATTCATTGACAAAGATAAGTGAATTAACATGAGAACACTTACAACAGCCTACTGACCAAAGGAGGATTTGCATTTGATATACTGCCTCCAGAATTTAGATTTGGCTGCCAAGATTAGAACATATTAAATTGAGCACGAAAGATTGTGTAGAATAACATTGAAGGAACAATTTACCAATGAACTATAAAATAGCCTTGTAATTACATAATCAAACATTTGATCCTCTGGAATCATTTAACAAATTAAATTTCTAAGGCATTTATCGTTACATGTAAATGTATAAATTATTTTTAGGTTGATAAGGAAAAGCGAAATGTTTAAAATTTAATACTAAAATTATCTGATCATAAGCCTATATGGGTTTTGAAATGTTTCATACAATCAATCTATTATTCAATTACTCTCCTTTTGCTGTGTTAGAAATAAGGGAAAAAAAAATATAATAATAAAACCGTAAAACTCTTGTTTTATCAGAGAGGGACTAAAACCCTTTATATAATAGTACAAGATGGTATTATACGTGTAACACACTAAGATAATAACAAACTAATATAATAACAAACTAAGATAATAATAAATCTAATCTAATATCTTTAACACCCTCTCCTAAATTCTAAAGGATTGTACACTTATAGTTTACACAAAGATGATAAACTAAAAATCTTATTTTCAAACACCTCCAATTTATTTTTGTGAATTGATAATCGTCATCTGTCTTTTGGATCCATCACTTCGCACCCTCTCTTCTTGAGTCAGTCAAAGTCACTCCCGCTCTTTGAGTCAGTCAGAGTCGCTCCCGCTCTTCTTGAGTCAGTCAGAGTCGCTCCCGCTCTTTGAGTCAGTCAGAGTTGCACCCGCTCTTTGAGTCAGTCGGAATTGCTAGTCCACTAGATCAGATGGCGCACATAGGACTCGCGGAGGCTCAAGGAGAGGCTGTGAATGCAGATGCTCACACAGAGGGCACAGACCAACGTGGACAGGCAGCGAAGACAGCACGTGGACAATGGTGGTGGAGATTCTTTAACACACAATGGTGGTGGAGATTCTTTAACACCCTCTCCCAAACTCTGAAGGGTAGAACCCTTAGAGTTTGCATAAAAATGAGACGATGGTGGAAGAGGCTGGTGTCTACAATGGGCGGCCAGTGGCGGCTAGCACAGAAGAGCACGGGCATGCCCCAACAGAGAAGAAGAAATAGAAGAAACACGACGTGGATGGCGACGTAAACGGTGCAAACTAGAGCAAGAAGAGAGGCGCACTGACAGAGAAGAAAAATAAAAATGACAGTGCGCAAATACAACGACGGCGCACGAAAAACGAAGGTGCGCGAGGACGACAGCGCACGAAAATGACGGTGAGCGGAAACAATGGCGCACAGAGACAACGGTGCGCAAAAACAACGGCACACGAAACGACGGTGCGCGAATACGACAGCGCATAGAGACAACGATGCTGCATAAAAATGACGCCACTTGGCGAACGACGACGGCGTGCGAAGAAGACGGCACGCAGAGACAATGACGACAGTAGTGTGTGAAGACGACAACGCTACGAACATGATGTCAAAGAAGAAGAAGATCCAAGAAAAAGAAGAACGACGATCGCACATAAAGAAGACGTGTGCGAAGGCAGGAATGTTGTGTAAAGAAAGAGGTCGCGTGCATGAAGCACAAAATAAAGCGGCACGGATGACCGTAGAAAAATCCAAGCAAAGAGGACAGAATAATAGAGATCTCCGATGAAGAAAAGACAAACATAGATGCGTATAGAACGAAAAAATGATCAAATTGAGTACCTGGATGACTAGATTCGGAGTCCGAACAAGGTCGTAACAGTCCTAGAAAGAAACGCAACAAAACGAGGCCGGCGGCGGATGGTGTTCTGACGGTTACAGACGGTGCACCGGACGGCGGCCGGCGGCGGACGGACGGTGGCCGGTGGCGGGTCTGTCCGGTTGCCCGCTCTGTTGAATCCGGATGGTGGTCTGGGTCGTGGAGGGTGAGATCCGCTTAAAGACAAGTGCACGATAGCGCAGATTTGCGCTATCGTGCACCGGATTTTTTCCGGATGAGCGCGCTGTGCGCTGGACAGATTAGCGCTATCGTGTGCACCCAATTTAATTTTTTTTTTTGGTCACGGGAGATTCACATGGAATTTTGTTTTTTACTTAACCTAAGAGAAGATGGACGACGTTGCGGAAGCATAGGACGCGAACGGTGTTGCGTGGATGGCTGCGTGGATAGGACAGCGCGATCGATCAACGCGATGAAGACAACAACAACTCGAAAAAGACGACGGCGTGAACAACGACTCATGGTGCTCGAATTGAAGACTCACAGCACAATGACGACAGTCAAAAGTCCTCCCCCGCTCCGATCGAAGACTCCTCAATCGGAGCGGGGAAGAAGAAGAGAAACTTATATAGATCTAGGGTTTCAGAGGTGGCTCTGATACCATGTTAGAAATAAGGGAGAGAAAATATAATAATAAAACCCTAAAACTCTTGTTTTATTCGAGAGGGACTAAAGCCCTTTATATAATAGTACAAGATGGTATTACACGTGTAACACACTAAGATAATAACAAACTAATATAATAAAAAATTAAGATAATAACAAATCTAATCTAATATCTTTAACATGCTGTAATTATTGTCAGAAGATTATTTCCTACAAAATGTTATAATTCACAATCAAACAAGAACTTCTTTAGAAAACTGATTCCAATTGGCTCGTAAGAGTAATAACAATTTGACATAAATATTTGTACAGTTGTGAATTGTTTTTGAGAGATGGAAATTTAGTATATAAGCAGAAAAAGTAAGAAAGAAATATTCTATGAAGGAAAAAAATAAGAGTTCAAATACCTCATAGTTGCAATATGAATTAATAATGTAAGCAAACATTCATTTAATATAGGTACTTACCACCTCATGCACTCCTATGGTACTACTTCCAACCAGATTAGAGAAACAAAGAAGAATTTGTTAAGGGAAAAACAATATTTTATATGAGATTTCTTCTTTCCATTTTTTGAGTAACAAGAAAGAAAGGAAGGCACGATGCAACAACATGCAAATTAATTGTTAATATTAATTGATAACTGAATTTTTTTTTTGAGAAGACAAGACTTTGCCCACATACGAATGTAAACATAAACTTAACAATACAGTACAACATTCGATTCCTAAAGAAATCCTCAGGGTACAAGGTTTTGGCTTCATAATGAAGAAGTTAATCCTGGTTAAGAACATGTGTTAACGTTATTAATATGGTGTATTAATATAATTTTTAAAATTGGTTTAAAGGTTAACCAAACAACCAAAACCTATCTTTAATGTTTTCTAATGAGAATAACATAAAAACCTAAAAAAAAAATTACCTATCCAGAAAGGCGAATAATCCTATGTCACACCCGAAACGGGGGGACGAGGTATAAGATTTGAGCTAAATAATGGAGTTGTTAATCCTGGTTAAAAACATGTGTTATCAAAATAAGATATTTTTTATAAAAACAAGAAGGAATAAAAAGAAGCCATTTTAACTACATAAATCGAATGGCTGCATGGAACTATACACTCAGTATACTACTCTTGAATTCAGATATTGTAAGCCCACCCAATGTTGCCGAACAAATTAGGAGTACAATTTTGAGTACTTATGCCAAATGTGTAGATGACTGATAAATCAAAACAGGAGACGCACATATATGCATAGGCAAGATCTCAAACAGGGTCAATGGAAAAATTTAATTTACATGAAAAAAAAATTCCTTAAACCTCTGATTACACACCCACAACAAACCCCATCAAATCAACTAACAGAAAACCCAAACAAATTTAAAATAGATAAATCTTCATATGAATTACTTGCGGCATCCCCGACGCCGGGGTTGCAGAGGAGGCCGTGCAAGCTAGGGCTGTGCGCAGGGGCGAAGATTTATTTTTGGTTATATGGTTCATCCAGAAAAAAAAATTGAGTTAATGCTCATCCATAATTGGTTGGTTGATAATGTAATGAAGGGTATATTGGAATTGAAAAAGATAATATTATGTAGTTTTTTTTTTCGCCCCACTTTCAATCCACGCATATTTTGATTACTCTAAAACAATATACATCATCTAATGAGGTACATGTAATTATAAAAAATAAAAAATATACTATAATGAATTGTATACATGGTTTTATAAAAAAATGTAAACTTTTTTCTAGAAAAATATATAGTTCATTAAAATGGGTATATGTCACTAATGAAACATATATTATTGGAATTAGGACTGAAAAGGGGACAGTGTGTAACAACATTAAAAAATGTTGTGTTTAGTTTCGTTTGTAGTTTTTTACACATGTTTTGAATTTTTGAAAAGTATATATTTAACTAATGAAGTAAATATTACGTTAACTAATTTCACACAAATGGGGGAAAAGACAGACCACTTATCAACATTCATTGAAATTTTGAGATCTGGAGTTATGTATTTATGTTTTATTTAAATAAAAAAATTTTGAGAAAATTTTTGTTTTCTAGGGAATTTTTTGTTGTGTGGTTTTGAGGAATTGAAACATTATAATTTTTAACTCAAAGATTGTCATTATGTTATAAATTTTTTTTTTCTCTTCAAATTATCATGTCTTTATATACTTATATTTTTATAAATATTTTTCACTTTTTACTATAAATCTCCTTGCCCTGACCCCCTCATGTTTTAAATCCTGGCTCCGCGCCTGGCTGTGCGTGTCCCCGTGCATCCGTCGAACTCAATTGACGAGACCGATCGGACCTAGGGTTCTGGAGGAGACCTGTGGTTTGGATTTGTGTTTCCTATCTGGAGAAGACTGTTTTAATTAGTGGAAGAGTTTGTCGTGGCCGATGTGTGTTACAAGTCGATGGAGAGGTGAAGAGATGAAGAAGAAGATCAAATTTTGCTTTTTCATTAAGGGTAAAATCCATATAACCCCTTGTAACCTTTCGGATATTTATATTACCCCCTATAAGCTCAATATATCCATATAACCCGTGTAAACAAACCATAAATCTAAATAACCATCGCAGTTAAAATTCTTTAACAAAGTTAAAATATTTTGATCATATTTCGTTATGTAGGCCATGATTAACAAATATGTATTGTTTAACCCTCAAAAAGTAGTCAAAAAAAAATTAAAAGGAGGGTAAAATTGAAAATATGAGATTAGTTATTTTTCTGGGGTTAAAAGAATACATATTTGTTAATCTTTATTTAGAAAATAAGATATGGATGGAATGTTTGAAGTATATGAAAGAATTTTTAACAGCAGGGGGTTATTCACATTTATGATGTGTTACAGGAGGTTATATGGATATTTACAAAATTACAGGTGGTTATATGGATTTTTCCTTTTATTATTAATAATGAAATGCATAGAGCTTCTATTATGTAGAAGAGTTTTGTGACAGTTATAGTATAATATATTTAGGTATATTATATAAATATAATAAATAAAATTTCACATATTAATATTTAGACATATAATCATATAGTTGATTGTCAAGAATATTAAAGGATAAATACGAATACATTTTTAAAACTGAACACATTTTGTATGTATATTATATAGTTATATTAATTTTAGACATTTAATCATGTAATTGGTTTTGAAGAATGTGAAAGGGTAAATACATGTAAATGTATAAATTAAATACATTAAACACATTATATATGATATTTCATTTCACATAAACTACCGTTCACGGTATAATTCAGGCATGCATTGACAAAAATGATTTTTACCTCATGTATTGACGATAAAGCACTTCAATGGTGCATGAATGAAAGCACTATAATATATATATTGTATATTAATTAAAAAAATATCATATATAACATTTATAATAAAATTCATTTTTTTAAAATTTCATAATTTTACACACATAATAACAACACGCTGAATGTAATAAAAAACTTAATAACACAATAATCCAGTCCGTATCTCTTATATTTGATATGTATGTTTCATGTTTTTCGACTCAACGGGATCCATAGAAAGATCAACCCACTCACCTGCTCTCAGTATCAAGATCAAACCAAATAGGCTAAAGAACCATACACAGACAATTCAAATAAGAAGAACCAAAATAAACATATTATATATTTTTTTTATAGTGTATTTATGTTAATATGTGTTTCACACAATGGTTATCTGTTAATAATGTGTATATCCAATAGTACATGAATAAGCACCATGGATTATCATTGTTATCCAAACATTTTGACATCCTCAAATTTATAACATCAGTTATATATTAAGCAGCTGAAATCACATCTGTCCATAAACATACAACAATCATTAAAATATAAAGTTTGAAAATTCTTCATTATTCAATCAAACCAGCAAACATTATATTTAAAATAGGAGTGAGAAGAATGATTTTTTAAAATTATAATTCCCTTCTTTTGTTTTGGCAGTCATCGTTCTTGTTGATGTCTTCCTCTTCTACGCCATCGATACGCTCTACATAGTGAGCAATCCAACGCCCCATAACTTTGTCATCTTGACTTATTTTATTTGCTTTTGTATAGAACTCATATTTCTTTCCCACGCATGAAATCAAATTCCTATTAAATTTGGATTGCATGTCTTTCTGTAATAACATGAGAATCTATTTAGTCACTCGAAAATTTATAAAATTATAATTAATTGCTCATTGTATCTCCTCATTCATGCTGATATATTCAGAGACTGGACAACCAATTAATATCTCTGATTCATCGAACATGGTAATCTTAATACTTTGTTCACCATCAGTTACGATAAGCTTGAGGATGTACCTAAAATCAACAGAAGTAATAAGTTCTTATAGGAGTAGTATATTTATTTATTCTATAATACGTATCTTTGATTGCATTCGACATCATTTTTTTTACATTTGTAGCACTCGACTGCGCCTTCTTTCATGTCAACGTTACTATAACATTTCTTACATGCATTGTAATATGGTTCCCTTTTGTTTTCAATGCTCATGATGTTTCCTTAGAAGGAGCAGAAAGTAGTATGCAATTTCAATTTTTTTTGAAAAGTTAACTCTTCATAATAGTTATGATATTTGTACCATACACATGTTGTATATGTGTGTGTTTATGTATTATAATTCATACATACCTTGATGTGAGATGTGCCTTCACGGATGATTTGATCGATTGTCATTTCAGTGTTATCTCTCAGAGTCTTTGTTGGTGAGAGGAATAATTTATGGTCCCACTTTTTTTCATAGACATGAAACTGTCTATTATGATGTTAATATTTTCTGGTCATAATATAATTTATGAAATATGTAAATACGAATAAAAGTATCTCATGAAATCATATGATACCGTTCTCGTAGCTCGGTAGCTTGTTGAATTGATGGGTTAATTTCAATTCTTGTAGCTTTCCCTGAGTTGATACACAATTCACCTGGATGAAAATTGTATTTGTTACAAATTGTATTTGTTACACTATATAAAGAATTTAAAAAGTAACATGTACAAATAACAAATTGCTAATATGAGATAGTACAATTTTGAGGAAACATATGTTAATAGAAAGAAAAACTTTATAGGAACAACACATACGGTTGGGAATATATATTTTGAGGGCGAATGCAGAAGAAGTTAATTTCAGCACCTGCTCGAGTGGTTAAGGGACACCCCACCTCATGAAGAGGTGGGTGTATCAAATCCTGCTTTAAGCAGGAAAAAAAAGTGGTTGATGGGCTCATGGGCCCAAGTGTTTGATAAGCCCGGTTGGGCTTGGTTTCCTGGGCAGTAGCCCAGTGTGCTATCAGGCCTCGTATGGCCTGTTGTTGTGTGTTTCAGGTACTTGTACGCTCCAATGGAGCCTTTAATACCAAAAAAAAAAAAAAAAAAAAAAATATTAGCACGGAGTCGAAGGTAACTAAGTACAAGAAATTATTAAAAACTCTGTACAATGTAAATTCAAGGTGAATTTGTGAAATTTCATATCATATCTGGCACATACATGATGACAATGTGCAAGTACAACGATCATCAACTCATGTTTAAAATATGCAGCAGTAAACATTAATATACATAAAAGTAATATAAATTCATATAGTAATTTGATGAATTTTATAATTATGAAAAAAATAATTTTTTATATCCCATTCCATATGGACTTGGACTTCATTTTTTATTTAATTTCTTCATATTTTTAATGGGAGGTAATACTATAAAGGAATATTTTGTTAAAAAGTTGTTGCTTGTTTATTATTGAAATGCCATGAAATGTTTTTGCATGTAATTACGATATGAATTAGTTGAATCAGTTAAATGGTGAGCAGTCTTATTGTATAGTTTTCGTTATGAAGCTTATATTCTTTTATCTTCTAAGCTTAATTATAAACTTAATGAGTAGGGTATGTGTGTCTTTAAGCATAGTTAAGTGAAAGGTAGAGTAAAGCAAATTACCATTGGACATTGTACTTTGTGCTCTTGAAATTGCTATTATAGGATTGTCTGTGGTCAATTCCTCTAATTCTTTTCCTTCATTGTGAGCGAGGTCGCCCCACAATATGAGTTTAATTGATTCTAACCTGTTAGTACCAATGAAAAAAAAAACATTATTTGCTTGTTGTATACATATGTTATATGATAATACGATGAGGTTTCATATGATTTTACTCAATATCTTTTATGATAATTTCTCGAACTCTTGTTGGTGGACGTTCCTTATCTTCCCCCATTTTATATGTAGTCCCCACATTTAACACAAAAGCTATAGTATTTGCACGAAATATTCAGCAATGAGTAACAGGCTTCATGTATGAATATTGAAAAAAATATTTACTGTATTTTTTAAGTTTTAGTATGTTGGGAAAAAATTAATCCTGACTGCCAAGATCCGTCGATCGAGGTATGGATCGGATAAATCTTTTTAATCTTTTTAATTAAATCTTTATTAAATCTTTTTTATTAAATCTTTTTTTATTAAATCTTTTTAATGCAAACCCTACAAGGCTGAATTAGGGTTTACCTTCAGAACTCAGATCAGAGTTCAGCCGAAGAGGAAGATTGGATCTGATGGACGATGATGAATCACTCGATCGGAACTTTCAGATCTTCTGCTGTATGTCCTTTCTATGTTGCAGATCCGCGATGGAGTGTGATCTCCTTCTTGCTTCGAACGGCAGCCACGAATCCGTTCGCTCTCTTTCTCCCCTTTCCTCACCTTTTCTGGAATCGAAGATCTTAAAGGGTTTATAGGGTTAGGGTTTTTTATTTCGGCTGAAATTATATCTTTTGAGAGAGAGAGAGAGGAAGCCACATATTTATAGGCTAGGGCAGGGACCTAAAGGAGAAATCAATAATTGGCTCCTATGGGCCTGGGTACCATAATTCAACCTAGAATTAAAACCAAAAGCCCATAAGTCATAATTCATTCCACTAAAGGATTATGACTGCACTCCAAATACACTAATCTCAAAATAATATTTTTGAGCTCCTTATATTATATGCTTAATATCTCCCCACGCTAATGTCGGTATGTAAAAACTAGGGGGGTTCTGCGAACTTGGTCCTGGTCCGTCTCGCGACTGATCAGGTCACCGCCCGGAGAGTCGTTCCTGAGCCGCCCGACTGCTTCTCAGAAATGACGGGGTTTGTGTGATCGCCACCTGCTTTCTCAAAAAAAGCAGGAAAAGTTGGTGTTGGATTTGATCGCCTACGTGGGGAGTTTGTGGGGTCTCCGCTATGAGACACGGATATACCGTACACAGAGGTGAAAAACAGGTAATCCTATTCTGCTTCCGGGCTTGACTAAAGGAGTCTTAGGACAAAGGGGTGTAGATATGGGGTGTGGATATGGGGGGGCGGCTAGCTGGATCTAGCCATCTGGTGAGGGGCGGCTACTAGGGTTTAGCCGTCCCAGGTCTGGTTTGGTTGGGCAGAGCTTTGGTAGGAAATGGGTTTGGTTTTGGGCAGAGGCTAAGCTAGGTTTAGCCCGGGTTTCTGGAGGGTGGAATGAGAGGGTGTTTTTGTGTAGGGAATGGGTGTTTTCTCTCACAAAAGAGGCTCTCTCTCTCTCTCCCTCTCTCTTGGGATTTCTAGTGTGGAAAGGGAATGTGAATTGTGGGATGTTAGTGTGGATTTTGTGGATTGAAGGATGTTGGGATTTTTTGGTGATGTTGTATTTGGGCTCGGGACCCCTCTATTTATAGTAAAAGAGAGGCAGGGAAATATCCCGTGGGTAATGGAGTGGGTTGGCTTCGATTAGACCCCTCATTAATTCTCTGGTTCTTCTGTCAGAGACCAGGTGAAGGGCGGCTAGTTCTATCTAGCCGCCCAGGATGGGGCGGCTACTTCCTGGTAGCCGCCCCCATCATGACCTGCCAAACGTCCCATCTCTGACAAGCGGTGGCTTGGGTCGGTTACTTGGATTGATCCGGCCAAGAGAGGGCGGCTAAAGGTCATGACCCGCCGCAATGATCAGCATTTATTGCTGCTTTATGTCCCATCCAGGGGACTGGTCCAAAGTCGGCCAGGGGGCGGTTAGGGGGGCGGCTAGTTCAAACTAGCCGCCTGGTATGGGGCGGCTAGTTAGATCTTGCCGCCCCTTGCCAGGGACACAGGGTTTTTGGGTCTTAGGGTTAGGGTTAGGGTTTCTGGATTTAGGTCTAGGTCAATGCTAGGGTCAGGTTTAGGTTTAGTTTTAGGGTTTCCGGTTTGGTCTAGGGCTTCCGGTTTAGGGTTTCCGGTTTTAGGTCAAGGCTTCCGGTTTAGGGTTTCCGGCTTACAAGATTTCCGGTTTCCTGAACTTTGGTTCTCTACTAGATGTCCAAAAGTGGGATATTTCCGGGCGTTACTTGAAGTATTTCTGTCTTTCTGGATGGTCAAAATTGGGGTATCTACAATTGTCCCTCATCGGACGGATTCTTTGTGCGAAGCATGAAAGACTTCGACCGATGATAAGGAAAGAGACCCCTATTTTGGCCGGCCCGAAGAGTTGTGCCAATACGAGCAGTACTACTCGGGGAGTTTGATTTAGACCGTCAGAGGCTAGGTCTTGACTTAGAATTTTTATCCGAGAGAATGATCCAGGTGGAAGGTGAGAAAAGTAAAATGGTGAGTGATCCAACCCGCGGTCGGGGTTCTTAGCTATCGTGCACGGAGCAGCCCAGCGTCAATTTTCTCGTGCCTACCGTTCCCGTGCTTGGGAAAACTCAGCAAGGAGGGGATATCGCCGACAGAAAGCAAGTAAAAGTTGAGTTTGGGTGAATTGGATCATCCGAAGGATAAGAACTCTGGAAAAGAACCAGAACTGAAGAAATTCAAATTTGAGTGGTACTGAACGTGTGGCAAAACTTCGGGAAAGTCGTGTTTGATCAAGTAATGTCTGGAAATAAGTCAATACATGGCTGTTTGGTTATGGAGAACTTTTGAATTTAGGGCTGAAAAGATATTGGAAAGGGGTTTGAATGAAAACAAAGAAACTGGGAGGGGCGGCTAGTTGTAACTAGCCGCCCGAGAGGGGGCGGCTACTCGCGGGTAGCCGCCCCATGACTGGGTCCCTTATAACCGAAAAGACCCTCTCTCTCTCTCTCCATACGTTTTAAAACGGTTCCTCTTCCCTCCTTTCTTCTTCTTCTTCGTTTCATACCGGAAAAAACTTGCCTTGAATCCTTTGTTTTCGTCCTTCATCATCCCTTTCTTCTTGATTTCGAAGCCCTAGGTTTTCTTTAGGTTTTTCTTTGTGCAAAATCGGAGGAGATGACGAAGGAGAAGAAGACAACTTCGATGATGAAGCGCCTCAGGTCTTCCCGAGAGCAGAGAGGGGCTGTCTCGTGGTCTAGTTCGTCGGGGAGTGATCGGGTGGAAGAGGAGGTCGTGAGGGAGGTCGTGGGTGCGGCGGAGGTGCCGTCGGTGGATACCGGTGCGGCTAGGGGCACGGGTATGTCTTCGGGGGCTGTCATGGAGGTTGGGGGTGCTATGATAAGTTATACACGCAAGAGGAGGCGTGGGGATCGACCGGCAGTGGTCGAGGAGGTGGTTTCGGGGGTCGGGGGATTGGTTGGGGGTGCAACGGAGGGAGGGGCCGAGGCCGAGGGGGTGAGTGAGAGTGAGAGGGCGTCATTAGACGCCATTATTGGGATGTTAGATAGGGAGGCCATGGAGGCCAGGGCAGCAGAGGAGGAGAGAAGAGCTATGGGTGTTTTTGAGGGCTTAGCCTCTGGTGCGGCGGGCACGGAGGAGGTAGGAGGTGCTGATGTTGGGGAGGAGGCCGGGGAGGCCGAGGGTGTGGACATGGGGGCCGCGGAGGCCGGTGTTGGTACTGGGGCTGAGGCCGAGGAGGCCGTGTTTGAGGAGGACGAGGAGGGGGATGACGATGGGATGGACGATCCCGACGAGGCCGAGGTGGACGCTCCTGGGTCCTCGCGGGCCATGGTATGTTCCCAACCTTTGTCTTACCCATTTATTTATATGTGTATGTCTTTCGTGGTATAAATAGGTGATAGTGTGTGATATGTGTGTCTAATATGCATGAGTAGGTAATAGTGAGTGATATGTGTGTCTAAGATGCATGCTTGTATGTATAGTTTGATCACGGTGGGATATTGTAAGCATGCGAACGGGTTCGTGTTGAAAAAAAGGAAGGGGACAATTTTTATATGTACATCCATGCTTGTTGTATGCATATAAAAGAAAGAGGAGTGATACGGCTAGCATGCTTGCATTTGATACTTTTCTACCTGTATGTGACTTCGTACGTGTTTGATTGTGGTAGAGCATGGGGGAGTGTATGCATGCATTTCACGGGTCCCAGTTTTATATTGCTTAGGTGTGTTTAGGGAAGGTATAAGCATGATAAGCTGTGATGTAAGAAAGCGTGTGAGTGGTGACCACGGTGGGATATGTTGATGTTTGTCTAGTATGCGTGAT
This sequence comes from Acorus calamus, assembly GCA_030737845.1. Lineage (NCBI taxonomy): Eukaryota > Viridiplantae > Streptophyta > Magnoliopsida > Acorales > Acoraceae > Acorus > Acorus calamus. Next base: position 10,807,593 of record CM060872.1, read on the forward strand.
CATATGAGGAGTGTAGCTTCTTACTTTCATGCTTTTGTTTCTGTATTTAGCATATGGAAGTGTCATTTTGCTAAGCATGGTTTTAAAAATAATTTCGTAGAGTTGAACCCTTACCTCTCGATTGTTTTTTTTTAAACTAACCCATGTTCCCTTCGTTCGTCTTGTAGAGACCGAACCGTATTCGGGCCTTGTGGCATGGGACGAAGAGGTGGTACGATGCTTTGGGGCAGGAGGAGAGGGGCTTGGTGGATGGAGCGGGCTTCCGTTCCTTCTTCCTGATCGAGCCGTTCCACGTCCACCGTCCTTATGTGGAGGCTTTGGCGGAGAGGTGGGATCCGGAGAGCTGCGCTTTCATTCTCCCTACCGGTGCTGTCATGCCGACCCTCGAGGATGTTCATCGGATCACCGGCCTTCCGGTGTCAGGGGAGGCAGTGATCGCGGCCACCCTCGCCAACTATAAGGCGCTTTTCCAGGAGTTGATCGGGGAATGGGAGTTCGTGGAGAGGGAGCGGACGCTGAACCGGATCCCCTTGGGGAGGCTGTCGGGGCAGTACGGCCTTGGTTCTTTCACGGAGCGTCAGAAGGGCGAAGCTGCAGCTAGCTTCGAGAGGCGGCGGGCGATGATCGAGGCGAGAGAGGCGGCTGCGTGCCCACAGAGGGCACGGAGGGAGTTGAGGGCGTTCTTCCTCTACTTCTTTGGCCGGGTCCTCTTCTCGACGGCCTCCGACAATGTTTCCTCTCATTCTCTTCTGCTGATGAGGGACCTGGGGGGCATGGGGCGATACGCTTGGGGAGCGGCGATGCTTGTCCATTTGTTTGCGGAGCTCTCGAAGAAGGTCAAGAGGGCTGGGGGAAAGAACCTTGGTGGCTTCGCGCCATTCCTTCAGGTATGTGTAAGTGATGAGTGTCTTCTTCTTGGTTTAGCTTACTTTGGTCATGATAATTTCCCTCTTGCTTTGCTAGATCTTCGGGTACGAGCATTTCACCATTGATCGCCCAACCTCTGCGCCGTTCGATCGTGCCCTCCCTTGGGCCATGAGATGGGCACCCCGGGGATTTTCGCGCTTGCATCGCCTCGCTCAGTTCCGGGAGGCCTTCCGTGTCTTGACGGAGGAAGAGGTATAAATTTTCCTTCGAGGTTTGTTTTGGCTTGTATTTGGTTTTCGTTTGACTAAGCGCTCTTCCTGTCTTTTTGATGCTTTATAGATGACGTGGAGGCCCTACACGGAGGAGGAGGTCCCAGCGGAGTTGTCGCGGGATATCTGGCTGATCTATTTTAATGAGGTCGTGTTTCATGCGATCAGCCGGGTCGTCCGCCAGCTTGGGTACCACCAGTGGGTGCCTGATCCTCTGCCGAAGTGCCCCTCGATCCCGGTGGTTGGGATTCCTCGGGACACGAACCTCCCGTGGAACTACGCGACGTACGTGGCGGGATGGATGGGCCGAGGCGCCTTGGTGGAGCGTTGTCCCGAGGTGGCTAGCAGTGAGGAGTATATGGTTTGGTATCGCCAGGAATATGCCAGTATCCTTGGGACTATAAAGGAGGAGGTCCCGGATGCCTATGTAAGTCTTTCTCCACTTCTTTTCTTTTCTTTTCTTCTCCTTGGGTATATTCTGACCGATGTTGCTTTTGTAGGTTGAGCTGAATGAGATGGAGAAGAGGCTCAAGACCGCCAATGAGCACCTCCAAGCGCGGGCCAGGCAGATAGAGGCCTTGCGGGTACAGAGGGGATGCTTGCAGGACCAGGTCCGGATCCTTGAGGCTCAGGTGGATGCTCTGTCGAGAGCGAGGGCCGACGGCGCTTCTTCTTCCTCCGCCCCTCCTCCTTCCACGGTGTCCGAGCGAGAGCTCGAACTGACGAGGGAGTTGGATGTGGCCCGGAGCGAGTTGATGGCCACAAGGATGGAGTTGGGCCAGGCGAGGGGCAGGGCTTCCTGGGCTGAGGAGGAGGCGGACCGGCTGAGGTCCATGATAGCCTCGAGGGAGGAGGGGTTCATTACCCTAGGTCGTGAGAGGGACTCCCTCCAGATGAGAGTGTCGGAGTTGGAGGGTGTCGGAGTTGGAGGCTTCGGCGGGTGTCCCTGGGGGTTTGATGGGAGATTTGGTTCGCTCTCTCCAGGCGGCCGGGAACAGGGACCGAGAGGCGGTCAGGGCGTCAGAGGCGAGGGCGCGGGAGTTGGAGGAGAGGTTGAGGGCCGCCGAGGATCGGGCTAGAGGGATAGAGAGTCGCCTCCGACAGAGATTGGAGAGGAGAGACAGGGATATGTAGCAGGACCGTCTCTGGGAGGCGACTATGAGGGGGAAATTGGTCGGAGGGGGCTCGATGACTGAGGCGGATCTTGACCTTCTTCCATTTGAGCCTGATCACTCCCTCTCGGCCTCCTTGGCTACCGGGGCTACCTTCAGCCGTGCTTCTCGCCCTTCGGTGTCTCGGAGTCGTGGGATATATGCGAGGGCTGCGTCTTCAGTTCGGGAGACTCCTGCCGCTCCTGATGCTCCAGAGGTTCAGTCCTCTCCTCAGCCGCCGCTCCCTTCTCAGCCAAGTCAGGATGTTTCTCCCACTCAGCCTCCAGTGGGTGACGATATGCCGAGGTATAGTTTCTTTGTGTTTTGGTTTTAAGTAGAAGATTTGGTATATGCAAGGAATTCATGCTTTTCTTCTTTTATTTTATTTTTAGGTGATATTTCGATGATGTACAGCTCAAGGCTTTGGAGTTTGGAGCTCTTGGTGGACCTATCTCTTTCTTACTTTTTGCATTTTAGGTGTTCTTAGAAGACAATTTACGTTTATGGTCATGGTGGGACAATTTAATTTCTTGTTTGTATGCATGGTTTGGTATAGTTTAGCATGGATGTTTAATGTTTTTAGAAAGCCTTCCTAATCTATAGGGACGTCATCCACATATACTTCTACTAGCTTGTGCATCATATCATGGAATATTGAGGTCATTGCCCTTTGATAGGTTGCCCCTGCATTTTTGAGCCCGAAAGGCATCACTATGTAGCAGTAAGTTCCCCAGGGTGTGGTGAAGGAGGTCTTTTCTTGGTCTTTTTCTGCCAGCCGGATCTGGTTGTATCCAGAAAAGCCATCCATGAACGAGAGCATCTCATATCCTGCAGTGTTGTCGACAAGGAGGTCGATGTGTGGGAGTGGGAAGTCATCTTTTGGGCACGCTCGGTTGAGGTCCCTGAAGTCGATGCATATTCGGATCTTTCCATCTTTTTTTGACACTGGAACGATATTTGCTACCCACTTTGTGTATAAGACCACCCGGATAAATTTAGCCTGGTGGAGTTTGTCCACCTCATCCTTGATTTTTAGAGCCACCTCGGGATGGAGGCGCCTCAGCTTTTGTTTGACTGGTTTTGCGTTTGGTTCTAAGATTAACTGATGTTCGACTAACGAGGTATCGAGCCCAGGCATGTCCTTGTAAGACCACGCAAAGACGTCTTTATACTCGTGTAATATTTTAATCAGTCTCTCTCGTTCATCGTGATTTAGTTCTGCGCTAATCGAAATGATTTTGGGGTCAGTCTTTGTCCCTAGGTTTAGCTCCTCTATCTTCTCATCTGCTTCCTCTGTCTTTTCATCGAACCTTTGAAGGCTCTGCTTGAATTCCTTAGACAGGTCTTCTCTTTCTTATCGTCCTCATCACAGATTTCGAAGACTCCTAGACCGTCATCTGGGTTTTCTATGTTATCTAGGTCTGGTTCTTCTACAACCGCTATTGATTCAAATTTCTCTAAACCTAGTATGGCCCTGCTATATCCTTCCAAGTTGCTAATGATCTGGTCAGGTACTTGGCTCCTAGTGGGTTTTACCGTTTTGGACGAGGTACTAGGGTTGGGGTTTTTGGCTTGACTGGCGAGACGCTGTAGTTCGTTCAGGAGATCAGAGTCGTCACTGAAGGGGTGCCATGCTGGAGTGAAGTCATCTTTGTCGAACAGGGATCCTAGGGTTCTGGTTTCCATTTTTTTTTTTTTGAACAGAAAAGACACTTATTATTTACAACCTACTGGATTGGTGGAAGTGTTTCAGCCGACTTTCCTCCAGCAGCTGGCGCTCCTTTGTTGCGATGCTTGAGCACTGCGAGAAAAGGAGGCTGGGTCAGCTGGAGTTTTGTCGTCTGGTGGCGAGTGTGGATTCAGGTGTTTATCAGGGAGTGGGAACAGCCATTCTAGGGAGCCAGAGAGATAGTCTAGCTCGCTTTCCCGGGTAGGGTCTAGGGGGCGGGGGCATACGGTTTCTTCGGCGGGTTCTATGATTATTTCCCTTACGAAATGTTCGTACAACTTCCAATTATATTTTCCCTCTAATTTAGATTTGTGTTTGGGTGAGCCGATCCCCCTCTTGTCTAGCCATGCCGGGAGGTCGATGGGGTCCAGGATCCCATTTTTGTGTCCCAGAGTTTCCCCAGGAAGGTAACCCATGGTCCCCATTATATGCCAGCCAGGATTTTCAAACCTAGGGTGGCTTGTCTTTGAGGTAACGGGGGGAGTGTTCCGGGGATTTAGCCAATTGGCCGGGAAATCTAAGATGTGGATGGTGGTTTCCATGGGTCTTGAGCTACTGGTTTTTATGGCGGTGGTTTCATTATCGGCGAACCTTGGCTTAGGTTCTCTGATCGCATCCCCTTGTATTTTGATTATCCGACCTCCCAAGGGAAATTTCAAGCACTGGTGCAGGGGAGAGGAGACCCCCTTTATGGACGCTAGCCATTTACGTCCTAGGATCATATTATAATCTGAATCCATTTCTAGGACATAAGCTTTAGTGCTAGTTTCTAGCGGCCCCACTTTTAATCGGAAGTCCTTGAAGCCTAGAACTGGACGAGCCGTTTTGTCATAGGCAAATATACGGGTGTCCGTTTCAAAGAGTGTGGTTATGCGCCCATCAATGTGCTCGAAGGTTTGTAATGACATGAGGTTTACTCCTGCCCCGGTGTCAATTAGAACTTTATCCACCGAGTGTCCTTCGAGGTTGATTGTTATACATAGGGTTGAGGTGTTGACGACTTTATCATGAACTTCTTCCTTAGGTCTAAAGGTGATGACGGGCCCTAGTCCTGCGGTGGCTAGAGCTATTGGTATGCCTAGGGTAGAGATTTGCGGGTCGACTTGGGTTCTTTCTAGGAACGTTCTTAGAGCCTGCTGGTGGTGTTCTGAGGTTTCGATTAGCTCCAAAATGGAAATTTTCGCGGGGATTTTTCGGAGTTGGTCTAGGATGTCGATCCTATCCCCGGCGCGGGGCTCCTCAGTTTCGGTTTCAGGCAGGGGGTGTCTATAAGAGGGTACAGTGTTGAAGATTCTGCCTGCTCTAGTAGTATGATGGTTTAGTGCGTCAATGGTGGTTCGGGGGCTTTGTGTTATTGGGCGCAGGCTTCTGTTGATTTGTAAGGGGGATATTGGTTGGTCTTTTTTGGGGGAAAGAGTCTTGTGGGTTTGGGGAGAATAGGGGAGGGGGTTGGTAGGACGGGGGAAGAGGCTGGTAAGATTATGCCACCTGGAATGATTCTGGGTGACTCTTCATGGTCAGCGACTTCTATGGTGTAGACGCTTTCATAGCTCAGGTTTTCTGGTTCTTCCAAGGGAGCCTTCGTAGCTGGCCTTGGGTTTTGGATTGTGGTTTCTACGGGGTTATGGGTTTCTGGGACCTTCTTGACTTCTAGTGATCTCGTAACTGGGTTGTTTTTGAGTCCCCTAATGGTGGCCCAGTCTAAGCGTCTCTCTTCGTCAAGGTTGTAGACAATGTCTCTAAACAAGGAGCATTGCTCGATGGTGTGGCCGTGATGCCGATGATACTGACAAAAACGGGTTGGGTCAGCACCGATAGGCGAAGGTCTAGCCGTGGGTAAGGAAATGCATTGACCTTTAATAAGGCTCTGAGGATGTTCCCTAGGGTTTCCGGGAGGGGGGAACAGCTATCCTTCTGTTTGACCATCTTGGGCCGTAGGAGGGGGAAGGTGTAGCCTTATCATGGGGGCCGTACGCGGGTTCTCTAAGGGCTATACCTTGCGTTCTTGGGGGATAGGATAAGAGGATCTCCTGTTTTGGTCCTGGTTATGGATTGAGGGGGCCTGAATTGGGGAATCATGGGTTGTGAGGTTTTGTCGTATTGGCACGGGGACGGGTACTGATCGAGGGGTAAAATTTTGATTCGCTTGCCGAGGCGGTGCACATATCCGGATGAACCGGGTGTACTGTCTCGGAGCTGTTCCTCGGTCAGGAACTCGCGCTCCGTTCGGGTAGAGTGCCGATACTTGGCTAATGATCCCCTCTACCGTGGGGGTTTGCGCCTTACGAGGCGGTTGTCCAACCCTATGGCTGATAGGTGGGGACTGGGTTTGGACTACTGGGGCTGCACAACGGGAAATCCTGTTGTGGCGGTCAATCAGAAGTTGATACGTAGTGCAGTCTCCGTACGAAAGGCTCGTACGGAGCTCTGGACTCAGGCTCTGTAACATCATGTCAATTTCTTGACATTCTGTGAGTTGCAGGCCGGTTCGGTGGACAAGGGTGCGCCACCGAGACACGTATTGTTCGAATTCCTCCCTAGGCCTCATTCTCTCTACGGTTAAATCTGAAATAGAGGGGGTCCTAATCCTCTGGTAACCGTAGCGGCCCAAGAATTTCTCGCTTACAGCCGAGAAATTCGACAAGTGATCTACAGGGAGGGTGGAGAACCATTGTAGTGCTTCTCCTTCCAATGATTTCTGGAAGAGGAAGACTAGTAGAGGTTGATTATCTAGAAACGGGCGTGCGTCTAGATAAAAGGCAGTTAAATGAATGTCTGGGTCTCCACGACCGTTGTACCGGCGGAATTTGGGGATTTTGAATCCCTCCGGTAGGTGGACTGACGGGATTTGTCTCAGGTTATGTAGAGACATGTGTTTGGGGGCCGAGGGACCAGTCTCGGAGAGGATTCTCCGGATGGTTTCATCCAGTGTTTCTCCCCTGGGAGGGCTGCCTGCCAGCTCCCGGGTTTGGGGTGGCCTGGTAGGGGCCTGGGGTGGAAACTGGGAATTTGGATTGCGGGGGAAAGGGGGGCGAATGAAAAAATGCTCGGATTGACCGAGCAGCTGGGTGTGGATTGGGCTTTGGGAGTGGATTTGGGGGTTTCGACAGGGGTTTCCTGTCTCAAGGTCTTGGCATGATGGTAGTCAGTGAGGTCATGAAACATGTCCTCTACCGTTTGATACCCTAGACTAGCCATCCTTTCCTCTAGATGGGTCAGGAACTGTGTGGCCTGACTCTCTTGGTGATTGCTTTCCTCTAATATCTCCTCTTCTATGTGGGATTCCATGACGTGGAGTGGGGATGAATGCAGATTGAAAGCAGTAAATAAAGCAGTAAAGGATTGCGCAGCTGTGTGCGACTTACGAAAGCAGTAAAGGATTGCGCAGCTGTGTGCGGTTTACAAAGCAATAAAGGATGTTATAATGCACAGTAGAAGAGGATTTAATTCAAGGAGTAAGAAACTCTAACCTTCATAGAGGGTTGATAGCATTCTAGTCAAGCTTGTAAAAGGGGGCATAAGAGGATTACCTTTTGTTATTTTTCACGAGGGAGGTCCCACCGTGATCGCCAGATTTGTCGGTATGTAAAAACTGGGGGGTTCTGCGAACTTGGTCCTGGTCCGTCTCGCGACTGATCAGGTCACCGCCCGGAGAGTCGTTCCTGAGCCGCCCGACTACTTCTCAGAAATGACGGGGTTTGTGTGATCGCCACCTGCTTTCTCAAAAAAAGCAGGAAAAGTTGGTGTTGGATTTGATCGCCTACGTGGGGAGTTTGTGGGATCTCCGCTCTGAGACACGGATATACCGTACACAGAGGTGAAAAACAGGTAATCCTATTCTGCTTCCGGGCTTGACTAAAGGAGTCTTGGGACAAAGGGGTGTAGATATGGGGTGTGGATATGGGGGGGGGGGTGGCTAGTTGGATCTAGCCGTCTGGTGAGGGGCGGCTACTAGGGTTTAGCCGTCCCAGGTCTGGTTTGGTTTGGGCAGAGCTTTGGTAGGAAATGTGTTTGGTTTTGGGCAGAGGCTAAGCTAGGTTTAGCCCGGGTTTCTGGAGGGTGGAATGAGAGGGTGTTTTTGTGTAGGGAATGGGTGTTTTCTCTCACAAAAGAGGCTCTCTCTCTCTCTCCCTCTCTCTTGGGAGTTCTAGTGTGGAAAGGGAATGTGAATTGTGGGATGTTAGTGTGGATTTTGTGGATTGAAGGATGTTGGGATTTTTTGGTGATGTTGTATTTGGGCTTGGGACCCCTCTATTTATAGTAAAAGAGAGGCAGGGAAATATCCCGTGGGTAATGGAGTGGGTTGGCTTCGATTAGACCCCTCATTAATTCTCTGGTTCTTCTGTCAGAGACCAGGTGAAGGGCGGCTAGTTCTATCTAGCCGCCCAGGATGGGGCGGCTACTTCCTGGTAGCCGCCCCCATCATGACCTGCCAAACATCCCATCTCTGACAAGCGGTGGCTTGGGTCGGTTACTTGGATTGATCCGACCAAGAGAGGGCGGCTAAAGGTCATGACCCGCCGCAATGATCAGCATTTATTGCTGCTTTATGTCCCATCCAGGGGACTGGTCCAAAGTCGGCCAAGGGGCGGTTAGGGGGGCGGCTAGTTCAAACTAGCCGCCTGGTATGGGGCGGCTAGTTAGATCTAGCCGCCCCTTGCCAGGGACACAGGGTTTTTGGGTCTTAGGGTTAGGGTTAGGGTTTCTGGTTTTAGGTCTAGGTCAATGCTAGGGTCAGCTTTAGGTTTAGTTTTAGGGTTTCCGGTTTGGTCTAGGGTTCCGGTTTAGGGTTTCCGGTTTTAGGTCAAGGCTTCCAGTTTAGGGTTTCCGGCTTACAAGATTTCCGGTTTCCCGAACTTTGGTTCTCTACTAGATGTCCAAAAGTGGGATATTTCCGGGCGTTACTTGAAGTATTTCTGTCTTTCTGGACGGTCAAAATTGGGGTATCTACAGCTAAGATTCCAATACTCGTTATGAAATAATTATTACTGACAATATTATTTCACAACCTCTTATTTTCCTTGAGATCTTCTGCTTAACTCATTTGACATGTCGGATAGTTAAATCCACCGGCCAGGTTAGACATGACCAAAACTTATAAGCATCCTCAAGAGAGTATCAACAATCTCCTATAGGAGACGTGGATTCCATCAATAGTAAATATTCATCCTACAAGTGTTATTGTCACCCAACTCACCGAGTCTATTGATCCATATGAGAATCTCACTCTTTAATAAATCAATATGATAAATAACAAATGCACACGTCTAAGAACCATTTTAGGATTATGAGCATAAGCCATCGTAATAAACATGGGATATAAATATTTTATCTAGCCAGTAAAAAAATAATTACCCTGACTTGGTCCGTTCAATACACACAAGGTGTACAAGCACAATCACCCAAAAATCTATGAACCGGTCTTTTATAGTCAAGATAGACTACATAAGATGAATTGCACTACAACCTTTACCCAATGGATTATCCAAGTCCATCTAAAGTTGTGAACCTCAACTTATAATTCACAGGGAACTGATAATCTGATCTTCTGTGTGTAAGTTGAACTCTACACACCAGATTATCTACATTGTAAATTAATGGATTATATTAAAACAAGCACAATATTTCAAACAATATAATGCACACATTTATCAATAATAACTCTCATCAAAATGCTAAGACCATCTTAATAATAGAGTTTATTACATAAGTCATGGCTTTTAGAATACTACTCTAACATAGTATACATACCAAATTGCTCCTCCACATTTTTACTTTGAATAATGTTCTCAATGGTGTGAAAGCATAAATCGAATCTCGAAAGATCAAATCGCTTTCTGATTCCATAATGTGTGTGTGAATTGTCGGTGATAGCTCCATTTTGTGAACATAGGCATAATCTGGGTGAACTGGCTTGACCATTCAATTAGAAATATGACACGTCTTATCTTTTAGCAGCAATACTTTGAATTTTGAGATTGCCTCTTTGAACATTACTGCTTGCATTCTAGTCTCCTGCATATGTTAGTTAGTAAAAATTTTAAAAACAAAATTGTAATGAATATATAAACCAAGTACACATTATTAACCTCATCATCTATTAAGATCAATTTCCATATTTCCCCAGACCCTTTGTGATTGTTGTACGTTTCTATAGATCCTCGTCTTATAACTCAGACTTTAATATTCCATATCTTCTCATAAAATTTCAAAGCATTTAACGGTGTAGGATGATGATTCATATCTTCATGGCATGACATCATTTTTCAGCCTCTTATCTAATAATTAAAAAAATCAATGTTCATAATCATTTTAAAAATCATATGATCATACAAATGAGGTCTTAATTTTACTTGTAACACTTCTTTCACGATATTTGAATGAGATTAAGTTTCATATGAATACAAGGAAAAAGAAAACAGGAGAGAGAAGGAATACAAGGAAAATTAAAGAGCAAAGGAAATAGTGGGCATATTGATATAGGGAAAAAGAATTTCATATAAGTGTTTCTTATTGTTGTTGTTGAAGGATTCAATGTCACTCGATATAATTTTTTTCATACATGATAATGAAGACAATTTTTGTATTTATAATCAACTCCGGAACAAAATAAAGCAAATTGTGATGCATTTGGCAAACCACTGCTGTCTAAAGGTTTACACAACTCAAAATCTTAAAACTTCATATGACCATACAAATCAGGTAATAGATTTATTTGTAATATTTGTTTACCTATATTTCAATGAGAATGAATGAAAGATTAAATTAAAGAGCAAAATAAAACAGGGGGCATATGACTATATGTAAGATTTCACAAATGCATGTTTTCTTTTGCATAACTATAAAAAAATAGAGAGTCCCAAATGTGGAGCTATCGGTTAAGCAATGCTATCAATGACTAACAAAAAATGTTATGAATGGCAGAGAAATAAGATAAGAGTACCACATGTAGAGATCGACAGAGTTCCTAGAATATTACCACTTATACAAGCATTTTGATATTGCCTAGCAAAGCTATTATGGCAACAAACAAATTGCATAATATAAATACTTCGATCACAGCCAGTCCCTCCCCCTAGCAGCCTGCTATATGCAAGTCCGGTCTGGATAATGGGAGAAAAACATCTAAAAGAAAAGCTCTCTTTCATTGGTTTTTCACAAATTCAGATTGGTGTACTTTTTGCATGTACAGGCCAATTCAAATTGCAGAATTGTGAGTGCTGTTGAGAGGGTAAAAAAATTTGAAAATTTTAAGACCAACTTTTTTCTCGCTCTTAGTACTTCATGTTAGAAAATATAAATCCTCCATGAATAGCTATACGGTTGTTACAATACATTATACATAGAAAATAGACATCTATCTTCTAAGGTTCACGGTAGAGCACCATCTTGGGGAATAAAAGAGTTCCAAATACGACAACATGGAAATGAAATGAAAGCAGAAATTTTTGATCCATATAAATTATTTTCCCAGATAATCTTCAAGTGATTAAAAAAACATCTTATTAAATCATAAAGCATCAGAAATTACAAAGATATGACATCCTACAACCTGATAGACGAAGCATGTAGCATAGCATTCTAGGGTATAAAGAGTGTTTTTCAAATGTTAGGCCATATAATAAGTATCCATTTGAATTTTTTGGACAATAAGAATGCTTAACTGTGGTTCAGTTTATTGACATGGGCCAGATTTGTTTTTGGATGAAGTGTTGAATTGGTATCCATGAGATGGTCTCAGTATGTCAGAGGTGATGGCTTTTCGGTTCTTTTTTGCTTCTTTTAACTTTCCCTATGTAGGTAGGAAACGTATAAAAGGAATCCTGAACTGAAAAGATGGAAAAACAATTCCAAAGCTATAACAGCAATGACAATGGTGGCAATTCCTCAATCTATTGTAAAAGAGACCTCTTCTGTTTGTTGTTAGAGGCGGTCTATCCTAAACCATCATCAATCTTCCTAATCACATCCACCGAGTTCTATCTAATTTGGATGACCATAATACCACCTGAACAAGATAACAGGATAATCCTATCTTACATCAAGGCTGATAAACTCATTACTGAACTTATACGTAAATGACACTATAAATCATAAAGTAATAAAAGTAATGTGACAGAAAGTAATATATAAACCCTTTCATATTTCAAAAAGACCAGAATATAGAATCCTATGTCAATGATAATTTGTATGAAACACAACAAATATGAAAATAACACATTTTTTGCAATACAAATTTACATAAACACCATTTTGAACCAAAAAAATTAATCCATAGATGTAATATGAAACAAATATTTCTACACATGTTGAAATCTCTGACGAGGTAGTCTGAGAAAACTGAGAGTGTTCAAAACTTTCATATATGTTCTTGACTACTACGTGAACTTCATTTGTGCTGCAGATAAATGAATCCAACTTATGGACATGAGAGAGTCCCAAATATGGAGTTATCGGTTAAGCATTGCTTTCAATGGCTTAAAAAAAATGCTATGCATGGCAGAGAAATAAGATAAGAGTACCACATATTTCTTTTAATAAATACCAATAATGCTAAAACTAAATTTTTAAGGAAGTCCAAAACTTAGGCCATGGGCAACCTATTGACAGAATCCAAGATATTGGCTTGTGATATTTCTTTATAGCATATTCTCTTTGTTGACTTTCACAAATCACAATTGAATCAACATTGGACTAAAAACAGGTAGGAGCCATTTATTGGAGAAATGGTAAAGTTAGGGTCACATCCAACCCCCCTAGCAGCTTGCTATATGCAAGTCCGGTCTGGATAATGGGAGAAACACATTTAATAGAAAAGCTCTCTTTCATTGGTTTTTCACAAATTCAGATTGGTGTACGTTTTGCATGTACAGGCCAATTCCGATTACAGAATTGCGATTGCTGTTGAGAGGGTAAAAAAACCTAAAAATTTCAAGAAGAACTTTTTTCTCGCTTTTAGTATTTCATGTTAGGAAATATAAATCGTCCATGAATAGCTATACGGTTGTTATAATACACTATACATAGAAAATAGACATCTATCTTTAAAGGTTCACAGTAGAGAACCCTCCTAGGGAATAAAAGAGGTTCAAATACGACAACATGTAAATGAAATAAAAACACAAATGTTTGATACAAAAAAAAATTCCCAAATAATCTTCAAGTGATTAAAATAACATCTTATTAAATCATAAAACATCAAAAATTGCAAAGATATGGCATCCCAAGTTAAAGATATTTGAAGAAATACATGATACAAAAGATGCCAGTGAAATTGATACCGCATATGGAAAGGTAACTTAAAAATAGGCTGTCAAATTGATATATCATTTGTTCAAGATTGCTAAGTTTAAACTTTGCTGCCATGCAGGTTTAAGATTCCATTGAATTCATTAAACATGAAACAATAGAAAGCTTTGAAAGAAATGAAAAAGAAAGCAATCAACTTGAGGAAACAACACCCGAGATTGACAGAGGTCAAAGTTATGCAACAGACATTCAGGACACTGCAGAGATCAACATTTCAAATGAAGAGGTAGAGAAAAAGTTGGAAACACCATGTAACCTCAAGTAAAGCGAAAAAAGTTTCAATTTTGATTAACCACAACAACTAAGAGAAATCAGCAAACACAATAATGAGATTTTTTAAAAATATTTTAAACTTCAAACCTTATATATATAATTTCATAAGGATTGTAATTGCAACAAAATACACTGATGACATAATTTACAGGTCGATAAATAATTAAATCAACTATTACCGGTTCTTGTCATATTAGTGCAAATCTCCTCATGATGCACCAAAAAAACCCTCAAAAACTAAAGAAGAACCCAAAATTAATCTATCAAACCTAAATCCATGAGTCACTGTTTCAAGCTACCCAATTTGACAGACTACTAAAATAAATAATAAAAATATATAGAGAATAATAAAAGCTTCGACATGCAATGGAATGCCATCAATGAAGAAACCAATTATAAACCTAAAATGACATGTATTTTGATGTATGAAAAATGTACTGTCATCCTTAATAGAATCTCCTATGTACTCTTGTTATATATATGAGTTTAACAGAAATATGACAAACAATTCGGTAACAACTCAATCTCTGCAATTTATATAATTACTATACTTTATCCAAGTCCACAACTTTCAATCTCCAATGTATTGTTTTTTTTTTTTGTGAACTTTTAATCCCACTCACATGGTAATCTGACAGAGATGTGATTGGGTCATGATGTTTATCCAAGTCAACAAAACAACTATCGCCAGATTGATCGTCAATTTCTTTATGCACTAGTTGCCCGTTATAGTGCCGACCTGGATAGGTATAGTCAGCCACCACTCAGTCGAATAACTCATAAAAGGTTATGTTCCCTCTTACTTTCAATTGACATATCTATGGGCGACCCAACTTAATTCGGGTCGACGTTAGCATTGTTGACTTGGGGAGGGAATATCGCCAATCCGTCAGTCGATTGGCTCACTCGAATTAGTGTTGCCTCTAACTTGGTATCGACGGATATATCGTTGACTTTAACTGCTAGAGGTTGACAGACGGGAAGCCGTCCTGGGTCTAAAAAGAAGCAATACATAGGTCGATCGTGTCACAGAATATATGGGGTGGGTTATGCTCAACATGGGGTGGGGACGGTAGGGGTGGGTTTCCTCTGGATTTCAATAGCGCATGAAACCAATTTTTCTTTTTAAAAACTGGTGGATTTCTAACTATACGGGGTAAATATATAGTCCCCCTTTGACTTCAGCCCACCCTATCCGGCTATTCCGAACCTTTATACAACATTCATTTTATTGTTCATTTTATTCGACCTAAAAAACACTACGCGTTCGTGATTGTTTAATGAATATGAAAACATCGGCAAAAAGTGAGACTATGCTCCGTTTGGAAACACATATTGAATAGTAGCTTTTAGAATAAAGCTGCTTTTTAAGATGATTTAGACCTTTACCTTTTTGGGATGATTTTTTTTTAAATTTAGGAATCAATATTTGAAAGGAGTTTAATGTTAGGTAGAGAAAGTTGCTTTTCAATTCAAAAAATCGATTCCGACAAAAAATCACAGTTTTTGAATATTTTAAAACACGGATTTTGAGAAAATAAATAAATAAAATGAATCCAGCTTTTGATTCCGCCGGAATCCACCCTGTTTAACTGCACGATTTTAGAATTTTAGCTTTTCAAAAATCGGAATCACCCCAAATCGTGCAACCAAACGGAGCCTAAATTGTTCAAATTGTTCAAATTATATATATATATATATATATATATAGAGTCGTGATATTATACGGTCGAGCGGTCGTGCGGTCGCGATTCACGGGCCGTCGATCACGGGTCCATCGCATCGGACGGTCGGGTGCGATTCACGTCGACCGTTGGATGCGATGGACCCGCGATCGGACGACGCACGTCGAATCCGCACGATCGCACCGACCGCATATTATCGGAAATATATATATATATATATATATATATATATATATATGGTCGTGATTACGTGCGGTGTGCGGTCGGTGCGGTTTACGACGTGGACCGTTCGATCGCGGGTCCATCGCATCCAACGGTCGACGTGAATCGCACCCGACCGTCCGATGCGATGGACCCGTGATCGACGGCCCGTGATCGCGCACCGCACCGACCGCACACCGCACGTAATCGGATCCCTATATATATATATATATATATATATATATATATATATATATATATATATAGTGAAGCGATTATGTGCGGCGAACGGCGGGTGCGGCCACGACACGGGCCATTTGATCATGGGTCCATCGCATCCGACGGTCGATGTGAATCGCATCCAACCGTCGGATGCGATGGACCCGTGATCGACGGCCCGTGATCACTGCCGCACCTGCCGTTCGCCGCATGTAATCAGCCCTATATATATATATATATATATATATATAGTTGAGTGATAATATGCGGTCCGTGCGAACTCGGTATATACCTCATTTAAAGAGTATATGCTTTAGTAAATGAAGCATATACCTCGTTGAAGGTATTGTTGATAATGTAATTCAAATGATGTATGTAATACTTCACTTAGGTGTATACTTCCTTTACTGATGTATATACTCCTTTAAATGACGTGAAATACCTTCAAATGAAGCGTATACACGTTATTTAAAGAGGTATATGCATCGATAGAGAAAACATACACTTCATTTGAAGGTATTTCACGCCATTTAAAGGAGTATATACATCAGTAAAGGAAGTAACACCTCATTGAAGTATTACATACATCATTTGAATTCCCTCATCAACAATACCTTCAACGAAGTATATACTTCATTTACTAAAGCATATACTCTTTAAATGAGGTATATATACCGAGTTCGCACGGATCGCAAATTATCAATCAACTATATATATATATATATAGAGGGCCGATTACATGCGGTGAACGGCGGGTGCGGCAGTCATCACGGGTCGTCGATCACGGGTCCATCGCATCCGACGGTTGGATGTGATTCTGTAACGCCCCAGGCTTACACAGTAAGAAATTGTCCGCTTTGCCCCTAATGGGCTCACGGGTTTAAAACGCGTCTTGGTGTGTAAGAGCTGTGCTCACATATAAGCACAGACTATCTCCTCCCATTAGGCGATGTGGGACTAAACACCCTCACCCTCACCCAATTCATGGGCCTCTTGGGACTCTTGGGCTTGGGCCAGGCGTCACAATCACCCCCCCTAATAGGCCACACGTCCTCGTGTGGGGCCACCCACACCCACCATCGCGTAATGGACAGGCTCTGATACCAATTGTGATGCCTGGCCCAAGCCCAAGAGTCCCAAGAGGCCCATGAATTGGGTGAGGGTGAGGGTGTTTAGTCCCACATCGCCTAATGGGAGGAGATAGTCTGTGCTTATATGTGAGCACAGCTCTTACACACCAAGACGCGTTTTAAACCCGTGAGCCCATTAGGGGCAAAGCGGACAATTTCTTAGTGACGCCTGGCCCAAGCCCAAGAATCCCAAGAGACCCATGAATTGGGTGAGGGTGAGGGTGTTTAGTCCCACATCGCCTAATGGGAGGAGATAGTCTGTGCTTATATGTGACCACAGCTCTTACACACCAAGACGCGTTTTAAACCCGTGAGCCCATTAGGGGCAAAGCGGACAATTTCTTACTGTGTAAGCCTGGGGCGTTACAATTGGTATCAGAGTCTGTCCATTACGCGATGGTGGGTGTGGGTGGCCCCACACGAGGACGTGTGGCCTATTAGGGGGGGTGATTGTGACGCCTGGCCCAAGCCCAAGAGTCCCAAGAGGCCCATGAATTGGGTGAGGGTGAGGGTGTTTAGTCCCACATCGCCTAATGGGAGGAGATAGTCTGTGCTTATATGTGAGCACAGCTCTTACACACCAAGACGCGTTTTAAACCCGTGAGCCCATTAGGGGCAAAGCGGACAATTTCTTCCTGTGTAAGTCTGGGGCGTTACAATTGGTATCAGAGTCTGTCCATTACGCGATGGTGGGTGTGGGTGGCCCCACACGAGGACGTGTGGCCTATTAGGGGGGGTGATTGTGACACCTGGCCCAAGCCCAAGAGTCCCAAGAGGCCCATGAATTGGGTGAGGGTGAGGGTGTTTAGTCCCACATCGCCTAATGGGAGGAGATAGTCTGTGCTTATATGTGAGCACAGCTCTTACACACCAAGACGCGTTTTAAACCCGTGAGCCCATTAGGGGCAAAGCGGACAATTTCTTACTGTGTAAGCCTGGGGCGTTACAGATTCACATCGACCGTCGGATACGATTGACCCATGATTGGACGGCCCGTGTCGCTGCCGCACCCACCGTTCGCCGCACCTAATCGCTTCACCATATATATATATATATATATATATATATATATATATTGTACATGTGCGTTGCACATGAATAACTTTGTTGAAATATAATGAACAAATATTAATTGAAATCATATGTTTGTTTGTGAACTATTATAATTACTTGTTAAAGTTTGTTTACCTTAATCATGTATATATAATTTTTCAATACAGTGTTGATAAAGTTTATTGTAATGCGTTAAGTTTTAGATTGTTGTTAGAGATATGAGTAGTTTGAGGTATCAATCTGCCATATCCAACAAATCTCACGGCAAACAAACAAACATTGTTTCTAACAAAACAATATGCATTCTGCACTAAGAGAATTAAAATAATAAAAAAAAAATTATAATAATGAATCAAAGAACAATAAAAAGTCAAACCCAAAATCTAACATGTTGTAAACTAAGTAGAATATGAATACATAAACAAAATACACAAGCATATAGAAAAAGGACACAGAGATTCTTATTCACTATTTGTCAGTTATGGAATACATTACAAACCCCTCAATTTATAGGGTACATGGAGGAAACTTAAAGATTGGATGTTACAAGTAATATGAGGTGGGGGTATATAATGGGATGTTAAAAAGATTGGGGGTTAGGGAAGTGGAGAGAGGGGGGTTATGGAGAAAGTGGTGGGAGTTGAAGGGGTGGTGGTTATCCACAATATTCACAACAATATAGATATATTAAATTTATTAAATTTAAATTTATTAAATTGTGAATATAATGAAGTTGCGTATATTAAATTTAGACATATAGTCATGTAATTGATTGTGAAGAATGTTAAAGGGTAAATACAAATAAATGTATAGAATTAAAATAAATGTATAAATTAAATATATTAAACACATTATATAGGATATTTGATTTCAATGAATTTGAAAGGGTATATATGTCTAATCAAATATCATTTGGGGGTAGGAATGAGTTTTCATGAATCGGTAACGGTAAATATGTCCAATGAATGTTTTTCATGGATTGGTACTTTTATAAGTAGTATAGATATAGATATAGATAAATACATTAAACACATTAAATATGATATTTGATTTCAATGAATTTGAAAGGGTAAATATGTCTAATCAAATATCATTTGAGGGTGGGAATGAGTTTTCATGAATTGGTAAGGGTAAATATGTCCAATGAATGTTTTTCATGGATTGATACTTTTATAAGTAGTGTATATGTATATATATAGAGTAATGATATGGTGCAGTCCGTGTGGACCATGCAGATCATAGCATATACGTCATTTAAAGAGGTATATGCATCGATAGAGAAAACATACACTTCATTTGAATGTATTTCACGTCATTTAAAGGAGTATATACATCAGTAAAGGAAATATACACCTCATTGAAGTATTACATACATCATTTGAATTACATTATCAACAATACCTTCAACGAGGTATATACTTCATTTACTAAGTATATCCTCATTTAAATGAGGTATATATCGAGTTCGCACGGACCGCATATTATCACTCAACTATATATATATATATATATACAGGGGCGGAGTCAGGAATTACATTAAGGGGGGGGGGGGGCAAAAAACAAAAGAGAATGAGTAAGATAATAAAAATGGTTCTAGATATATAAGAATTTAAGATAAATTAAAACAATTAGATAACGATTGATACCTTAAAGTATTGACAATTAATTTATATCAAAAGTTTTTTTTCTTTCTATATTTTTATTGATCTATAACAATTTATAGAAGATATAGGAAAAAAAAAATATTGAAATCTCATTGCTCTTGAAAAAAAGGAAAAAAAAAATCTTTAAAAATTTAAAATGTGAATATGAATAAAATAATTGATCACAAAACATATATGAATATTTTGTAAGGTTATATTTTATAAAAATATTTTCAATCTTAACTTCCAAATAATATGAAAGAGTCAATAGAGAAATAATGAAAAATCAAAATAAACAAAAAATAGTTACATCATTGAAATCTTTAATTGTTCAACACCTCAAAATCAAATACCGATATTCCCATGAAAATAAAGCTTTTCACAATATTTTTTTAAGAAAGTCCAATGACTCCAAATGTCAATGGACACTAATACACTAGTCTATTTTGTTACCTTATTTTCATTTACCACATTTAATACAGTATATAAAATTGGTTAATGCAATATATATATTCAATTATCTCGGTATACACTATTACATAAAACGTAAATAAAATATATCTATTTATTTTATATGAGCATGTACTTTATTTTCATAATAAGGGGTTAATAGTTATCATATGAGTATCCACTTAAAAAAATCAAATGTATGCATACGCAAATGGAACTACATTTAATATTTTTCAATTTCATGCTCTCTCATTGCAAGTATGATTTGATGCAAAATAATATATTAAAATAAATTATATTTTGCAATAATACTTCTTAAAAGGGTTTTGATGTAAAATTAAATCCCTTTTGAGGGTATCAATAAGAATATAATTTGATTGTAGGTATTTAATGATTTAAGGTGTTTTGAAGGGTTTGTATGCAATAACCCTTTTAACTATTTATTTCCATTGAAAACCTTATGACTAAAGGGTTACATGACTTGCAGGCTTGGGCCTTGGGGGGCCTGGCCCCAGCCTGCCCCCCTTGGCTCCGCCCCTGTGTGTGCGTGTGTATATATATGAGTAATGATATGGTGCGGTCTGTGCTGACCGTGTGGATCATAGCATATACGTCATTTAAAGAGGTAAATGCATCGATAGAGAAAACATACACTTCATTTGAAGGTATTTCACGTCATTTAAAGGAGTATATACATCAGTAAAGAAAGTATACACCTCATTGAAGTATTACATACATCATTTGAATTACATTATCAACAATACCTTCAACGAGGTACATACTTCATTTACTGAAGCATATACTCCTTTAAATAAGGTATATACCGAGTTCGCACGTACCGCATATTATCACTCAACTATATATATATATATATATATATATATATATACGGGGGTGATTAAGTGCGGTGAACGGCAGGTGCGGCGGCGACGTGGGCCGTTCGATCGCGGGTCCATCGCATCCAACGGTCGACGTGAATCGCACCCGACCGTCCGATGCGATGGGCCCGTGATCGACGGCCCACGATCGACGCCGCACCTGCCGTTCGCCGCAGGTAATCGGCCCCCTATATATATATATATATATATATATATACCCGAGTGATAGCGTGCAGCGGGCCGTACGGTTCGGATCCGACGTGCGTCGTCCGATCGCGGGTCTATCGCATCCAATGGTCGATGTGTATCGCACCCAACCGTCTGATGCGATGGACCCGTGATCGATGGCCCGTGGTCGACGCCGCATGCGACCGCACGCCGCACCTAATCACTCCTATATATATATATATATATATATAGTCGAGTGATAGCGTGCGGTCGGTGCGGTCGTGCGGATTCGACGTGTGTCGGCCGATCGCGGGTCCATCGCATCCAACGGTCGACGTGAATCGCACCCGACCGTCCGATGCGATGTACCCGCGATCAGACGACGCACGTTGAATCCGCACCGACCGCACGTAATCACGAGTATATATATATATATATATATATATATATATATATATATATATATATATATTTAGGGAGGTTATTACGTGCAACGAACGGCGGGTGCGCCGTTGATCACGGGTCTATCGCATTGGACAGTCGGGTGCGATTCACATCGATCGTCGGAAATCGATGGACCCGCGATCGAACGGCCCACGTCGCGGCCGCACCCGCCGTTCGCCGCACATAATGTGTGTGTGTATATATATATATATATATATATATACGTCGATGATAATATGCGGGTCGTGCGGTCGTGCGAATTCGATGTGCGTCGTCCGATCGCGGGTCCATCGCATCCAATGGTCGAGATGAATCGCCCCCGACCGTCTGATGCGATAGACCCACGATGGACCCGTGATCGATGGCCCGTGGTCGATGCCGCACGACCGCACGACCCGCACGATATCATTTCCCTATATATATATATACTCCCGAAATGCTGCGGTCGTCCGGTACCTCGAAATCTTCTTCTCCGTCAACAGAACAAGAAAGAAAAAAAAAACAAAAGAAAACGAAAACCCATCCTCGTTGTCTGGCACCTCTTCTCCACACACTGTCACCTCGTCACCGCGGCACCTCATCATTCCGATCCCGCACCGGCACCGGCACCGACATCGGCATCGACCCCGCAATGTAAGTATTTTCTTTAACTTGCCTTTGTATCCCATTATTTAGGTCTAGGGTTTTTATTTGTTTTGTTATTTGATTATTTAGGGTTTCCTTTTGTTTTAGTTTTCAAAAGAAACCCAAATCTTATTGTGATTTGAATAGTTAGGATTTTCTTTTATTTTGGTTTTGAAGAGAAACCCAAATCTTGTTGTGATGTAGATTATCTTTAAAGAATGAAAAAATGGAAACCCAAATAAAGTTCTTCCAAAAAAATAATTTAAAAAAAAAATTGTGGTTTTGATAAATCTCTAACACTGAAAAAATGGAGACCTAGATGAAGTTCTCCAAAAAAAATGTTGGTAAGATGGGTGAAGGTGATGAGCCTGTATTAATCATCACGTGAATTGATATTTCAAGTTGTAATGAGAACAGAGGAAAGAAAAGCTGCAACAACCTTAAAAGTGAAGTATTTATGCACCAACTACAATTTTAAATATATTTCTTCTTTTTGATGCACTGATGGCTTTCTTATTGCATGCTAATGATGAGGAGCTCAAGAGGTCCTTTAGGGCTCTGTTTTGATACATTTTATGAAAAGTATTATTTCATGGTAGATGGTGGTGATCTACAGCTACATCTGTTTGTGGAGGCATAAGTGGTCTGTAAATTGGATTGTTTATTTTGAAATTGTGGTTTGATTGATGGAGGAGTTTTACAAACACAACTTAAAGAATCTCAACAATGAGTGGTTTGATTGATGGAGGAGTTTTACAAACACAACTTAAAGAATCTCAACAATGAGTAGAATTTTAAATTCATGTCATCCATGGAGGGCATCAATGGTTGACCTTGCTTCATTTGTCACCTTTGCCTTTTCTTTCCTTTTTATGTTTCTCTCATGCTTCCTGTAGAGTTGCAGAGAAATAAAGAAAGGGAAGAAACACAACCAGTAGAAGAGAGTTCAACTAGACAAAAGAGAAAACAAAAACTACATTTGAATGTTGACTTTCAATTTTTAATTTCCCTCAATTATGCTCATCCCCATAGTCTTATACAATGTGCTGCTCAATCTTTTATGAATTTGATAATGCTTTCCAATATTTTTCATTGCTTATTTCACAAAATTAATATATCGTTATCAATTTTTGCATTGCTTCAGTTTCTATCCTGAGTTGGGTTCTGCAGGACTATATGGTTACAATCGGTGGGAAAATTTTTTTGGACAGCCCATGCCTTTGGAAAGGATTCTGGGTTTGATGTTGTATTTGCTACTCAGTTTGACTCCTGCGATTATAGAATGCTGAATGGTGGAAATCATAACCTAAATTCAATGAGAGGAGAGAATTGACATAGAGAAGTGACAAATGCTCAAAAATCTTTGATTGACACATTTAGAGGGTCAAATGTCAGCACTTCTCAAACTATGTCTATTTTGGGCATGGATTCAAGAGGGTTTGGAGAGGTTGGATGTACAGAGCGAGACATTAGAAACTATATTGGTAAAAGTCGAAATGAATTAAAAGATTGTGATGCAGAATTATTTCTCAACCACTTTAAAGAAAAAGCTGAAATGAATCCACCGTTGTATTTTGCATACGAGGTGGATGAAGATAACAGGTTGACACACTGTTTTTGGGCCGATGGGGGTGCAAGAAAGGCCTATGAGCATTTTGGGGATGTAGTTGTATTTGACACAACCTATAGCACAAATAAATATTCTCTAATCTGTGCACCTTTTACTGGAGTGAATCACCATTTTCAATCCATTAATTTTGGTTGTGGCTTGTTAAAAGATGAAAAAATTGATTCATTTCTGTGGCTTTTTGAAAAATGGATGGAAGCAATGAGAAATAGTCCACCAAAAGCTCTCATCACTGATCAAGATCCTGCAATAGGGGCTGCAATTGCACATTTGTTCCCCCACGTGCCTCACAGATTTTGCATTTGACATATAATGATGAAGTTGTCAGAGAAAGTCAGCCTAATTGCTTATGACCATTCATTTTTAGAGCCCTTCAAAGCATGTGTATATTGCTCAGAAACTTCAAAAGAATTTGAAGAAGTGGGGATTAATCAGAAAATTTAAGTTAGAGTAGAATGAATGGTTGGCAACATTGTTTCATATCCATGAAAAATGGATTCCATTGTATTTTAAAAACATTTTCATGGCAGGGATGAAGAGCAGTCAACGAAGTGAAGTTCAAAATTCTGTGTTTGATAGATACTTCAACAAAAATAACAGTCTCATTGAGTTCATTCACCTTTTTGAAAGGGCCATAGAGCGTCAAATGTACAATGAATTAGTGACTGATCATGGAACATTTGATAAAACTCCAGAAATTGCCACTGCTTATGCTATTGAGTTACAAATGTCCAAAAGATATACTCACAAGATCTTTTACATGTTCCAGAAAGAAGTTCAATCTTCTATGCAATATGGATCAATGTTGAAATTTTCAAGGGATGTACAGGTGCATATTGTTAAAAAGTGTGGGGATTCAGGCCATGTTTGTGAAGTTTCATTTAATCCCTCAAACCAAGAAATCATTTGCTCATGCAGCAAGTTTCAGAATGAAGGCATTCCATGTTGTCATATTATTGTTGTTTTGAGAAACAACTTTATTGATTGCTTGCCTGAAAATCTCATTCTTGAAAGATGGACTACCACAGCCAAATCGAGGACAATATATGATGATGATGGAGTTGAAATAGAAGCACAGAGATCATTAGGTAAGTCGAATGGCAGAAAGAATATCGAGATCTTGCGTGGTTTTGCCGAATGCTTGAATGATGCTCCTGTTGAAGTGTGCAACATTGCGAAGAATATGTTGGTTGATTTGTAGAAAAGCAAGGCCTCATACAGTGCCAGTGGCAGTAACAATCAATCACAATGTAGAAGCACATCAATTCCTTCGATTGTGAATGTCCATCCTCCACATATATCAAAAACCAAAGGCAGTGGAAGAAGATTGAAGGGGGGAAAGGAAATAGCAATGGAAGAGATGGGCAAAAGAAGAACTTGCAGTGTGTGTGATAAAAAGGAGAAACACAATGCACGCACTTGTCCCAAATTGAAAGAAATGTTAGTTTATAATCCTTTGTTAGACAACGTTAATTCATGATTCATTTTCAAAATAATATATGATAGTTTGTGAATATTTCAGGTTATCACAAAATACTCAAGATGATCACATGCTATTTGATGAAACTCAAGCTTCAACCTTTGACTGAAACTTAGTAATTATGGTTCCAGTTATAATTTTTTTATTATTAAAATGTTTTTTTTATGTATATGTTGATGTTCATTGTTGTTTTATTTTCAGGTTCAGTGTTTGAGAAGGTTCCAGGTGTTGAGTGATGTGTTTATGGTACTTGATTTTTTTTATGTATATTATGTAGCACTATTGTGTTTTTTTATTTATATGTTGATGTTCATTGTTGTTTTATTTCCAGGTTCATTGTTTGAGAAGGTTCCAAATGATGGGTGGTGTGTTTATGGGACTTGTGATATTTTGTGGGTGTATTTTGTAGCACTGGTGTATTTTTCATGTATTTGGTAGTGTTTTTTATGTAAATTTTGTAGCAATGATTTCAAGGCATGCGATGTTGAAGAATGGTTTATGGTACTTGTTAGAAACATATTTTTTTTGTTAAATAGGTTTTTGGTACTTGTATGTTAAACAAGGTTATGTTGAAACATGGTCATGAAACAGGTTTATGGTACTTGTATATTCATACAGGGTTATGTTTAAACATGATGATGTTGAATCAAGTTTATCAAGTTTATGTTTGTGGTTTAAATTTTCATTTCTTTTAAAATATGTTAATGTTAATAGGGTTACATTTAGATATAGAAGGCAGAAGTGATGAAATGGTCATATTTTTTCATTAGTATACAATCATTTCAATAATCAATACCATGTTCTAAAGACAAGTAGCTTCTTCATTTGATATTCCTTTTTTTTTTCCTGACTTCATATATTTGAAAATATCTCACAAAATGAGGTGAGCACCTCATAAATCATAAATCAGTTCTTCTGGAAAAGAAAAGGTCCAGCTCGAGTTAGAAGTCATGGTTGATACTAAATGATATCGGGGAACAAAAAAGACTGTTGATTGACCCATTATGTATTAATGTTCAACTTGAGACTTGTCTTAATTACAATCTTTTGATGAGTCAAATTGATGTGCTTGGGCAGCTTCACTTTGTCAAATATCATGAGAATCTTGTGCCAGTCTTGTGCATGCATATCTTAATTTTGAAACACCACCATTTGGAATGGCCAACACCAAAAATTAATGGACTCCATCACATATTTTTAACATATAAACATCAACATAGTCTCAACCTTGAAGTTACTAATACATGCAAAGTATACATATTGATTGAAGCTTGTTTTTTAAATTCAATTAACATTGAGCCTACAAATATCCCAATCAAGAACACAATTAAAAAAAAACCATCAAGAAAGGATGATGATTTCAATGCTCTAATATGGCCAATCGCTCTTCCACACGTCCTTGTAGTGCTTCAACTCTAGAAATTTGTTCTTATTATGCTTCAACTTTAGAAATTCTCTCCTCTCATTGAATTTAGGTTATGATTTCCACCATTCAGCATTCTATAATCACAGGAGTCAAACTGAGTAGCAAATACTACATCAAACCCAGAATCCTTTCCAAAGGCATGGGCTGTCCAGAAATTTTTTCCCACCGATTATAACCATATAGTCCTGCAGAACCCAACTCAGGATAGAAACTGAAGCAATGCAAAAATTGATAACGATATATTAATTTTGTGAAATAAGCAATGAAAAATATTGGAAAGCATTATCAAATTCATAAAAGATTGAGCAGCACATTGTATAAGACTATGGGGATGAGCATAATTGAGGGAAAATTAAAAATTGAAAGTCAACATTCAAATGTAGTTTTTGTTTTCTCTTTTGTCTAGTAGAACTCTCTTCTACTGGTTGTGTTTCTTCCCTTTCTTTATTTCTCTGCAACTCTACAGGAAGCATGAGAGAAACATAAAAAGGAAAGAAAAGGCAAAGGTGACAAATGAAGCAAGGTCAACCATTGATGCCCTCCATGGATGACATGAATTTAAAATTCAACTCATTACAGAGATTCTTTAAGTTGTGTTTGTAAAACTCCTCCATCAATCAAACCACAATTTCAAAATAAACAATCCAATTTACATACCACTTATGCCTCCACAAACAGATGTAGCTGTAGATCACCACCATCTATCATGAAATAATACTTTTCATGAAATGTATCAAAACAGAGCCTTAAAGGACCTCTAGAGCTCCTCATCATTAGCATGCAATAAGAAAGCCATCAGTGCATCAAAAAGAAGAAATATATTTAAAATTGTAGTTGGTGCATATATACTTCACTTTTAAGGTTGTTGCAGCTTTTCTTTCCTCTGTTCTCATTACAACTTGAAATATCAATTCACGTGATGATTAATACAGGCTCATCACCTTCACCCATCTTACCAACATTTTTTTTTGGAGAACTTCATCTAGGTCTCCATTTTTTCAGTGTTAGAGATTCATCAAAACCACAATTTTTTTAAAAATTATTTTTTTGGGAGAACTTAATCTGGGTTTCCATTTTTTTCATTCTTTAAAGATAATCCACATCACAACAAGATTTGGGTTTCTCTTCAAAACCAAAATAAAAGAAAACCCTAAATAATCAAATAACAAAAAAAATCAAAACCCTAGACCTAAATAATGGGATACAAAGGCAAGTTAAAGAAAATACTTACATTGCAGGATGTCGATGTCGGTGCCGGTGCCGGTGCCGGTGCGGGATCGGAATGACGAGGTGCCGCGGTGACGAGGTGACAGTGTGAGGAGAAGAGGTGCCGGACAACGAGGAGGGGTTTTCGTTTTCTTTTGTTTTTTTTTCTTTCTTGTTCTGTTGATGGAGAAGATGATTTCGTTTTCTTTTGTTTTTTTTTTTCTTTCTTGTTCTGTTGATGGAGAAGATGATTTCGAGAGACCCTTGTCTCTCCTTTTTTGGTTTCTTTTAAAACATTTCGAGAGAACATGTCTCTCTCCTCTTTTTTTTTTAATTTTTTTTAAACAGACCGTCGGATCGATGGAAACTCGATCGGACGGCCATCACTTAAACCGCACAAACCAAAAATAACCGCATGACTGTGTAATATCATGACTCTCTCTCTCTATATATATATATAGTAATGATATGGTGCGGTCCGTGCGGACCGTGCGGATCATAGCATATACGCCATTTAAAGAGGTATATGCATCGATAGAGAAAACATACACTTCATTTGAAGGTATTTCACGTCATTTAAAGGAGTATATACATCAGTAAAGGAAGTATACACCTCATTGAAGTATTACATACATCATTTGAATTACATTATCAACAATACTTTCAACGAGGTATATACTTTATTTACTGAAGCATATACTCCATTGAATGAGGTATATACCGAGTTCACACGGACCGCATATTATCACTCAACTATTATATATATATATAGTAATGATATGGTGCAGTCCGTGCGGATCATAACATATACGTCATTTAAAGGGGTATATGCATCGATAGAGAAATCATACACTTCATTTGAAGGTATTTCACGTCATTTAAAGGAGTATATACATCAGTAAAGGAAGTATACATCTCATTGAAGTATTACCTACATAATTTGAATTACATTATCAACAATACCTTCAACGAGGTACATGCTTCATTTACTGAAGCATATACTCCTTTAAATGAGGTATATACCGAGTTCACACGGACCGTATATTATCACTCAACATATATATATTATATGCAAACAAATACGTTGCAGATGTTGAGACAGAGATCCAAAACGATGAGGTTTTCATTTTCTGCATTAATGCTGCTTCTACTGCTCTCCCTCCTCGCAACCTCTGCAACAGCAATTTCTTCTGTGACCCAACAAAGCCTTCCTTCAAATGTAAGGCTGTTGAGGTCCAGGCCAGGCCCTCCAACGCCTGTATCAGCTCCCCGTGTATCTAAATCTCCACCTCCCAGTCCTCGTCCTCCACCACCACCACCACCACCTCCACCTCCTCCATCACATCATCATCACCACTACCACCACCACCCACATCCGCCTCCACCTCCATCAATGCCTAGGTATCTTAGGCCTCGTCGATCGCCACCGCCACCGCCTTCGTCCTCCCCTCACATCTTCCACTCTCCGCCACCGCCAAGACCACCGCCAACGCGGCCGTATTCTCCTTATGTGTACTCATCTCCCCCGCCGCCGCCTCAATATATGTACTGATTTTGGATGATCCCATAGCTGGTGGCAAATTCTGAGGTTTGACATTATGGAGAATCTAGGGGGTTATAGTATTGATGATTTTTTTCTTCTAGCTCTTTGTGTTTGTATATTTTGTGTTGGGGTATTTGTTGTTCTTCTAGTTGGATAGTGTCGTTGGTTTTGTTGATTTGGTGGCTCAAAATAAATTGATATAAAGTTTGGTCTAAATCTAAGCAGTCTTTCATCCAAGAGATCGTTTGGGTCTGGATCATCTGGCCTACTTGGGATTCAGTGATAATTTATTATTGATTCATTCGGGACTCTATATATATACCAATGATGATGATATTTTTAAAATAACAATGCACAATAATTAGTATATAACAATGTTTAAAATATACGTTACAAGGTACAAAATTAATTAATATAGTCTGTAGTATAAAATATCGTATATAATATGAATTTTTTCTCTCAAAAAATATAATTTTTTTGGTGAAAGTCCAATAGGACTAGTATACCTTATATATTAAAATGTAAAACAATTGTACAAGTCTAATAGTAGGTTTCTCAATGGATTGGATTTGGGCTGGGGTGGGGTAGACTCGGACTCTACCCAGGCTTGGGTCCGCCGGACCCTAGTCTTGGATAACTAACGCAGTGAAAAACTAAAATAAAGATCCAACAAGCGTTGAGATCTTTCAACAAACCACAATTCTCATAGAGAATACTAAAACTCAAAAATATATTAATAAAAGTTGAAAACCCTGGATTACAAGCCTCCCTTTTATAATAGAGAAAAACTTATTAAAAATAGCAAAAATGAAAGTTTGTTATAACTAATTCTAGGGGATCTTAGAAGATCGTGGGATTTGATTTCGGTCAAATCCGAATTATTATGAAGGAGATACGCTAAATCTAAAAAGTTACTAAAAATAGCAAAAATGCCATTTTGAGGCCGAAAAATGGGAAAAATTGAAAATAAGGACGTGTGTGGCATAGCGACAACTCTTGAGGATCTCCTCGACATCTACCTCCAGTAAAAATTTCAGCCAATTCCGAGTTCGGGGCGTCATTTATTCCTACTAGCCGGTTTTTCTGTAAATAGTTGAAAATCTTCAAATGGACCCCTTTCGGGTTCATCGCCCCCGAAACGCGTCCGCCACCCGTTCTGCATCAGTCCCTTCCACTTCGAAAGAACTCGACCCCGAGTTATCATCTGAATAGAGAGGTTCTTCCGCATGATACTCGTATAAATCTGCCACATTGAAAGTTAGAGAAATCCCCATGTGTGTTGGCAATTCAATGACATATGCATTATCATTGATCTTCTTCAAAACCTTGTATGGGTCGTACTTCTTAGTCTTCAGTTTGTTGTAGCTTCCCACTAAAAACCTCTCTTTGCGCAAGAAAACCATGACAAAATCGCCTTCCTCGAATAATTTGGAGCGTCGATGCTTGTCAGCGGCCGCTTTGTACTTCGCATTGGATTGCTCGAGCTTTTGTTTTACTTCTTCTTGCATGGCATGAGCTTGTTCTGCCATAGCCTCCGCTGCAACACTCATACCGGGACCCTTAGGTAGACGTACTAAGTCCACAACATGTTTTGGGACAAAAATATATACTAGTGCAAAAGGAGATTTTCCAGTCGAATGATGAACAGCACTGTTGTATGCACACTCCGCCTGGGATAGTGCGTGATCCCACTACTTCGGTTTGTCCCCACAAATGCTACGAATCATGTTCCCCAAGGTTTTGTTTGTTACCTCCGTCTGGCCATCAGTTTGGGGATGCGCAGTGCTGCTACGGTTCAATGAAGTATCGAACATCTTCCACAATGTCACCCAAAAATGACTAAGAAACTTTGTATCACGATCAGAAGTGATGGATTGAGGAACTCCATGTAAACGAACTATCTCACGGAAGAATAATCGTGCAATATGAGAGGCGTCTGACGTCTTACGACATGGGATGAAATGAGCCATCTTCGAGAACCTGTCGACTACCACGAACACAGAATCTACGCCTCTTTGGGTACGAGGAAGACCCAACACAAAATCCATAGACAAGTCTTCCCAAACACCATTAGGAATAGCAAAGGCATGTAAAGACCAGTATTTTGGGACTGACCTTTCGAGGTTTGACAGATATAACACTTCTTCACGACGATCCCGACATCTTTCTTCAGTTTTGGCCAGAAATACCTCTCTTCTAGACTGGTAATGGTCTTGTCTCGGCCCAAATGTCCGCTCAAGCCGCCACCATGTAAATCGCGAATCAATTTCTCCCTCAGAGAAGATCTTGGGATGCACAACTGATTTCCTCGAAATAGATATCCGTCAGTGATGTGGAAATCACTAACGGCTTGGTTCTGTTCGCATTTAGCCCAAATGTCCTTGTAGTATCATCTTCAGCATATAAATCTTTCAAGCTCTCGAATCCCACAATCTCATGGGATATTTCATCAATAAGTTCGCTCGACGACTTAATGCATCAGCAACTCGATTAGTAGCACCAGATTTATGATGAATAACAAAAGGAAATTTTTGAAGAAAAGTAGACCACCTGATGTGCATTTTGTCCACGTGTTTCTGGTTATTCAGAAATTTTAAGGCTTGATGATCAGAATATAGCACGAACTCTCACTGAATCAAATAATGCTCCCATTGCTTCAAGGCACACACCACAGCATAAAACTCTTGATCATAAGTACTCTATTTCTGTCGTGCATCGCTCAACTTTTTGCTAAAGAATGCAACCGGCCTCTTCTCTTGTGAAAGAACAGCTCCTATGCCGACTCCGCTAGCATATCACTCCACCTCAAAGATCTTTTCAAAACTGGGCAGAGCAAGGACTGGTGCGGTGCATAATTTCTCCTTGATTAATGCAAAACTCCTTTCTGTGGCTTCACCCCATAGAAAATTTTCTTCATGCACTCTGTAATTGGCGCCATAATGGTACTGAAATCCCGAACAAATCGACGATAGAAAGTGGCTAGACCATGGAAACTCCGAACATCTCCAACGGTCTTAGGTGTAGGCCACTCTCTAATTGCCCGCACCTTCTCTTCATCTACATGAATTCCTTCAGCACAGACTATATATCCCAGAAATAAAAGGCTGCTAGTCATAAAACTGCACTTCTTCAGGTTAATAAATAGTTGATTTTCTTGCAAAACAGTTAACACCTGTCGCACATGACCTAGGTGTTCTTCCTCAGCTCGACTGTATATGAGTATATCATCAAAGTATACCACAACAAATTTACCCACAAAAAAGTTCGTAATACCTGATTCATCATACGCATGAAGGTGCTAGGTGCATTAGACAGACCGAAGGGCATAGCTTCGAGCCCTCCAACATATCCAGCATGTCGTCTTAACGGGGAATAGGAAATCGGTACTTGACGGTGATTCTGTTGATTGCTCGACTGTCCACGCACATGCGCCAACTTCCATCTTTCTTGGGAACCAGCAGGGTAGGAACGGCACAAGGACTCATGCTTTCACGGATGAACCCCTTTTATAACAGGCCTTCTATTTGTTCTCTCAAAATCTCGCACTCTTTCAGACTCATCCGATAATGGGGCAATTAGGCAAACTTGCTCTAGGAATAAGATCTATGTGATGTTGAATATCTCTCAACGGTGGTAGCTTGTCAGGCAACTCTTCGGAAACAAGTTCTCTGAAATCTTCTAGTACTAACTTAATGCTAGGGGCTATCACCACTGGAATTTCTTCTCGTCCCTCCACAACAAGAGATCTAACAACCATACAATAGACTCCCTTTGCTTCCTTTGCATCTTTCATGAACTTTGCTTCAGAATCGGTGATTGTTAATAGTGATCGACTATCGACTTTGTGACCTTTGCTGGTTGGTTGGAGTCCTGCAGGGGCCATCGCAATTTTATGCGACTTCCAGAAGAACATATATGTGTTGTCTCGTCCTCTATATGTGATGTCAACATCATATTGCCAGGGCCTCCCCAACAACACATGGCTAGTGTCCATGTCCACCACATCGCAAAGCACTTCATCTTGATAATATTTGCCAATTGAAATAGGAACTCTACAAATTTTTGTTACCTTCACCGTCGGTCCTTTCTTGATCCAGCCTATAGAATAAGGTGTATGATGCTTCTCTGTTGGTAACTTCATGTGATCCACCAGTTTCTTTGCCACAAAATTCTCGCAGCTTCCACTATCTACGATCAAATCGCAAACTTTCTTATTGATGGAACAACAAGATCTGAAAATAGTGTGCCGTTGATTTGAGTCTTCGCGTTTCGGAGAATACAACAATCGTTGTACGACAAGACTGACTCGATCTCCGTCCTCCTCCGCGAACTCAGCACCCTCATATGTGAAATCTTCATCAAATTCTTCATCTTCCGCATCATCATTGTCGTCCCCTTCTACTAGATTCACGGTCTTGCGTTCTGGGCATATGTTAAAACGATGTCCTGGCTTGCCACACCGATAACAATTGCCTGGTACAGGCTTAGTATAGGGGTTTGGATTCCTTGGTGCAGTACGATTTGTTGGGGCAGTTGTTTGATTGACACCACCTAGTCCATTGTCTGCTCCCTTGGATGGTATTCCTTGAGCTCTCGTCTGATTGAATGGAGTTTGAGATGCCAGACCTTTTCCTTTGTCAGAGGAAGGAATAGAATCTGGGT
Organism: Acorus calamus; assembly: GCA_030737845.1. Classification (NCBI taxonomy): domain Eukaryota; kingdom Viridiplantae; phylum Streptophyta; class Magnoliopsida; order Acorales; family Acoraceae; genus Acorus; species Acorus calamus. The sequence goes on from CM060872.1 coordinate 10,841,630, forward strand.
TGCTTCTACGAAAGTTTGAAGAACTCCCGGGTTTCTGATCCATGAGTTTTGCCTTCAGCGCCATGTTGTTAGCTTCTTCGATGGTCCACACCACGTGTAAGCCAATCCGATCTCGGATCCAAGACTTCAACCCATTGAGGTATCGGGCCACCCGTTGTCCTTCGGTTTCTGCGATGTTATTTCTATCCAAAAGCCTCAAAAACTCAGCAGTATAATCAAATACCGATCGATTACCTTGGCGACAGTTCTGATATAGTTGGAATAGGTATTGTTCATAATCAGGTGGAAGAAATTGATCCATCAGAAGTAGTTTCATCCGCCTCCATGAACGAATAAGTGCCTTCCCTTGTCGCTGCCGAGTCTTCTGGAGTTGATCCCACCAAACGGCGGCTCCGCTCTTCAATCGAAAAGCCACCAATTTGACCATCTTTTCTTCGGGAACCTCCATCATCTCAAAGAATCTTTCGACCTCCGAGATCCAATCGAGAAAATCCTCGATCTGCATATTACCATTGAAATACGAAATATCCGCTTTCAATCGGTAATCGTTGTACTCCATACGCCGCCCTCTCAGCTGATATACTTGAAATTCACCTTCATCCTCCAAGTCTTCCTCATCATCAGCTTGGTAACGAGTGGGACGTCGAACGGTGTTCTGAGCAATAGGTCGGTCTTGGACAACTCCCTCGGTGCGTCTCCTACCACCTTCACGACGTGTGTTATTGGCGTTGAGGTTCAGGCCAGCGATCATTGTGTGGATCTCCTACAGTTGTTCTCGCATCTGATCACGTTGTTCCTCGACTGCCTTCCACAGATCCTCCAATCCACGACCAGTGTCGTTAGATTGGTCGTCTCCCTTTCCGTTATTCGCCATCACAACAAGGTAAATCCTCTCTCTGATACCAACTAACGCAGCGAAAAACTAAATAAAGATCCAACAAGCATTGAGATCCTTCAATAAACCATAATTCTCAAAGAGAATACTAAAACTCATAAATATATTAATAAAAGTTGAAAACACTAGATTACAAGCCTCCCTTTTATAATAGAGAAAAACTTACTAAAAATAGCAAAAATCAAAGTTTGTAATAACTAATTCTAGGGGATCTTAGAAGATCATGGGATTTGATTTCGGTCAAATCCGAATTATTATGAAGGAGATACGCTAAATCTAACAAGTTACTAAAAATAGCAAAAATGCCATTTTGAGGGCCAAAAAATGGGAAAATAAGGACGTGTTGTGGCATAGCGACAACTCTTGAAGATCTCCCTGACATCAACCTCTGTAAATAGTTGAAAATCTTCAAATGGACCCCTTTCGGGTTCATCGCCCCCGAAACGCGTCCGCCACCCGTTCTGCATCAATAACACTCGGCCAACTCAGCAAAATGTTGTCCTAGGTCCGGACGCGGCTTAACCCGAGAGGGGAGAGGGGAATAGAAGAATGAGAGTCGACTGAGGGGAGGACTCACCGTGGGGGAATGGGGTCAGCGTCGTGGTCGGCTTTGGGTCGACATTGAGGTAGGCGTCTATGATGGGAGAACAAGAGGGGAGAGGGTTTTGAAGGTTTAGGCTTGGTAATTTTTTATGGGCAGTCTAGGATTAGGTGATGAAATAAAAAAAAAATCAATCTATGATTGAATTGGGTCGGTCTATAAGATCGATCAGGTTGGATTCATATCCGTCTCGTTTGGATGGTTGGGTCCATATCGGATCTCGGGATCCTCCAGATCAAGTATTTTATGTTTTTTTAGGTGAGTCCGAGTCGACCCACTATCCATTGACAGACCTATCTAACACCTTCATCAAGTATATACAAAATATTGTACAAGTACTACAACACATATAATTGACAGTATTTCCTTTCAACTCTAATCTCTCCCTAATGGAACTCATAGGTAAATCCTTTCACCAAATACTCTCCATACTTGTTAAAACAAATCAATATATTTTCTCAGTATATTCTCTCATATCAACCTTTAAATCACATTGAAATGGTCATAGTGTCATATCCATCACCATGGTGGACTGCGTGCATGCATGGCTCTAATGTCAATTGTAACGCCTCAAACTTATACAAAAAATGTGTTAAACTTATCTTTTGGTGGGTTTTTTACATTAAAATGAATCTTGGTGTGCAATAGTTGTGTGGATATACACGCATAGAGTATTACATGTATAGTAAAAGCGTTAAACACTACACAATTCAATCAATGATGATGCTGATGCACCTAGTCTTTTCTACGACCATTTTTTAAAAGCAATATATAAAATCACATTACATGGTAGTCCACTATGTGATTGATATATGTTCTTTTATTATAACATAAAAATATATGTATTCAACTCAAATGAGTGCCTACATTGTTATAAAAAATGTGTTATTAATCAATTAAGGTCCTTGGAAACCTATTTTGGATTGTTTGCCCCCAAACAAGTGTTATTCCAACAAGTCCACTTAATTGAAAAGTTATCCTCATGATTACATTCCAACAAGTGTTATACAATAAAAAAAGTGTCGAGAAATCTGATTTTATTCCAACAAAAACAATTTCTGTCAACAGCAAAAATGATTAATTGATTAATTAAAAAGTAACCTCATGATTACATCGTAACAAAATGTGTACAAAACTTAAAATTGCTTTTAAAACTGTGTTTCCAAATGCACGCACCCTAAATGTATATTTCAAAAACTCTAAACATATACAGAGGGCATAAATAAAAACAGGAAAAAAAAAGACGTGGCATAACATTTTTCTTGAGCAAATGTAACTTTGTTCATCGCACTCTTTCTAACATTCACTGGGATAAAAAAATCATATATAGAACATATATAGTCAACCTTAATTATAAATTCTTTTTAAATACGTTGACGGTGACAAAGGACATAAGCATGCATTGAACATCAAAATTTTGGAATAGCACCAAGAGGAAGAAACGATACCTCTGACAAAGCCCCATACATTTAATGCTATATACATAGAGAGAGGACCATAGGTTCCAAAATTAATTTGAATTCCTAGAAATCCAAAATGAGGGTCTCTGCAATGCTTCTGCTGCTTATCTCCCTCCTTGCAATATCTACAACCTTTTTCTCTCTGTCAAGAAAATATTTTTTTTTTTGAAAAAGGTTGTCCATATATAATTTCATAGATGTAAGTTACAATGGTCATAGAAAAGTACAAACAAAGAAATAAAAAGGAGGAGGAATAAACAAGAGGTTTGTTACATCCCCCCAAATCCCCAAGGCAGTGAAGAGCCCAAAACATAAAAAAAAAAGATAACCACATAGCAGAAGTAGTTTCTACTTCACGCCATGATAGAAATGACATCATCGGAAATCGAGATGAGGCAGCTCCTACCAGTGAAACACCCCAGTCCCGAATTAATGCCACCGTGTGCTCCCATATGTTCTCGATGTAGAAACAATGCCTTCTGAAAATGACCTTGTTTCTAGTTATCCAAGTCACCCATAAAGTTGTCGGAATTATAATCTGCGCAACTAACACATGAGGCTTCGCAATTCCTGTTACGGGATTAGATGAGAATAGGGTGAAAATACAAAAATTTAGCAAAATAAAATACTAAAATAATAGAGAGAATCAGAAGGAGTGAGAGATGAATGGATGTATGAAGCTCGCCGCGATGCTTAAGGCGTTATTTGGCTCCTCCAGGTGCAGAAGTCGAGAATCGAACTGCCCCAGGATCCAACAAGCCCACACAGAGTGCGCTCAGGTGGAATAAAAAACTGGCTTAGAATTCTATCACCACAAAAGTACTCGAGCTACTAGAATAATAGGACGTCAGGGCTATCTCTCATAAACTCTCACAAGAGGCTCTCTCTTTGAGTGGATACACACTTTATGACTTCGATTGGATTGAATGGCATACATGGGTCCCTTTATATAAGCATCTAGATTGCCCAAGAGTCATCTCCAAATTGAAGGCACCCATTCAATTAGGAGTCGCAGCAGCAGAGGAACACACGAAGTGAGTTGGGGATGGAGAGACCTGGACTCACAATTATTCAATGCATGTTTCATTGTTCCTTATTCAATGGGAATGGCAAATTCAAGGTATATAATGGATTCCTTTATATTCAATTCATGTATCCAACCTAGGTGTTCATTGGAATGAGAACCTTGCATATACAATGTTTCATTCCACCCTAGGTTCATCATAGAAATTCTACATACATGAATTCTATATAGTTAATGCATTAAATATGGTTCATTCCATCCTAGGTTCATCTAGGAATCCCACATAAATGAACCTTGCATATTTAATTTCATAATTAGAGTCCAATGTACCTATTCCATTAGCCAACACACATGAATCATGCCAAGTCCACATCCACATGCCATGTACTACACATCCATATATATAGCCCTTGTCCATATTATATCCAAGCCATATACTTAGCTAATTGGTGATTATTTGAAAGCATGTGAGAGATCATGTTTGGAGTCAAAATATATTAATATATTTTTCATATTGAACATATAATTTTTGAAACTTTAATTTTTGAAAAACATTTCAAAAACCAACAATCCCCCACAAGTTTCAAAATACCAACGAGTTCCATCCCACAAGTTACTGCGTCTAATGTAGATGTCCAAAGACTTGAATCTACACTTAGTGTAACTGAATTTGTGACTGATTATGCAATAGTGGACTAAGCCTTGAACTAAGCATCACAACCAGTTAATCAGCACACACACAGAAACTTAATAGCCATATCTGATTGGTAGCACATTAAGGGTCCTATGCTTATTCTTGGTTCTGCGAGAGCTACTAGGAATTACTAAAATTCCATAGGAGATGGCCCACATCTCCACTCTCACATAGGTAAGTCTACAAGGAGTGCTTTCTGTCAGTCACCCCACACTTTTAAGTGCTATAGACTTATTAAGGCCCCGGGCCAGCCTAACACCACGATAGAAAGAACACACATTAAAGGCCATGTACCTAATTTTTGGTTCTGTGAGAGCTACTAGGAATTGCCTACAAATTCCATAGGAGACGGCCTATATCTCCAATCTCACATAGGTAAGTCTATGAGGAGTGCTTCCTGTTAACCACCCCACACGTCAAAGTGCTATAGAATTATTAAAGTCCCAGACCAGCCTAATTCCCCAACAGGAAACATGCACATTAGGATAAAAGAATGAGACTTGGAATATTTATTGTACATCACTGTCCTTACAGTAATGTTTTCTTTGAACCATAGACTTCAGTATTACATGGGTAGGTAAACCTTTGAACCCAAACTTCTATCTAATGGTAGAATTATTACAAGACATCACATAGGCCACAGTCCCATTCCAGCGGTGGTTCTCTCAACCAACTCCCTTTTGAGACCTTTTGTCAAGGGATCTGCCAAGTTCTCTGAAGATTTGACATCGACCACTGATATCACGCCATCTTGAATTAACTCATTCAGATAGCCGTGCTTCAGACGAACAGTCCTCTTTCTTCCATTGAACAAGCCATTCTCAGCAATAACATTGGTCGCCTGGTTGTCACAATAGATAGAGATCGCGCACTTCTCTTTTCTACTCAATGGAAGATCATACAGGAGATTTCTTAGCCATTCAGCTTCATCTCCTGCCATTGCCAGCGCATAGAATTCCACTTCCATCGACGATTGTGCAATCACGGACTGCTTCTTTGATTTTCAAGATACTGCGGCTCCACCCTAGGTGAAGACATAACCACTAGTCAATTTGGATTCGTCCCGATCTGAGCACCAACTTGCGTCGTTGAAGCCTTCCACGATCAAGGGATAACCAGAGTAGAACAATCCATAGTTTATTGTGCCTTTCAGATACCTCATAACCCTCTACATCACCTCCCAATGAGCTTTTCCAGGATTACTTGAGAATCTACCCAACATGCCTACAGCATAGGCAATATCCAGCCTCGTGCAACTCATCGCGTACATCAAGCTTCCGACGACGCTAGAGTACTCGAGCTACTTCACAGGTTCCCCATCATTGGCCTTTAGCTTCTTGTTGTAGTCGTACGGAGTCGGAACTTCTGAAAGATCGAAGTATCCGAACTTCTTTAGCATCTTCTCTACATAGTGAGACTAAGTCAGGCCAAACCCAGTGTTTGATCTCACTATCTTGATTCCCAGAATCACATCAGCAAGTCCCATATCCTTCATGCTGAACTTTGAGGAGAGAAAGCTCTTCATTGACTTCACTCTCTCTAAGTCAGTGCCAATGATCAGCATGTCATCAACGTAAAGACATATTATCACGCCTCGATTATCAGCAAACTTGCTATAGACACACTTGTCGGATTCACTTACAATGAATCATTTTTCTCGAATGACTTTGTCAAACTTTTCATGCCATAGCTTAGGAGCCTATTTCAATCCATACAAAGATCTGACGAGCTTGCATACCTTGCCTTCGAGACCTTTGACGAGAAAGCCTTCTGGTTTCTCCATATAGATCTCCTCCGTCAGATCCGTTCAGAAAAGTCGTCTTCACGTCCATTTGATGGACCACCATCTTATTGATTGCGGCTAGAGCAACCAATACTCGGATGGTTGAGATACGAGCAACTGGTGCATAGGTGTCAAAGAAGTTGACTCTCTCCTTCTGAGTGAAACCCTTTGCAACCAGTCGGGCCTTGAACTTCTCCACAGAACCACCGGCTTTGAGCTTTCATTTGAAGACCCATTTGCAGCCGATCGGTTTGGCTCCTCTTGGAAGATCCACCAGCACCCATGTGCCATTCGCCATGATAGACTCCATCTCGTCATTCACGGCCTCCCTCTAGAGACGAGCATCTGTAGACTTCATCGCTTCCTTGAACGATTGTGGATCTCCTTTGACGTTGTACAACACGAAGTCCGGCCCAAAGGTCTTGCTCTTTCTTATTCTCTTAAGTAGAGGCCGATTTGCATCAACCTCCTATTCAGCTTGCGTTGGATCAGGATCGGGGATAGCATGGTCCCCGTCTGCAATCTTCTCCTCGTTTTGTGCATTCTCAGGTCGGTCTTCGAGAACAATGTTTTTGTCCTTCACGAACTTGTCTTCGAAGAACTCATCATCTCGAGCTTCAATGAGAACATTAGTATTTAAGTCTAAAAACTTTAGAGCACTACTATTCTCAGCATGACCCAAGAAGATGCATTTTGTGGTTTTTGGACCCAATTTTGACCTCTTTAAGTCCGGCAGACGAACATAGGCCAAACACCCTCACACTTTGAGAGAATTCAATTGTGGTGGGTATTTAAACCACAACTCGAACAGAGTGACTTCGGTCTTGGAGTGTGGAACTATGTTTAGGATAAAGTTCACCATTATCAACGCTTCACCCCAATAGCATGATGGTAGACCAGCAATCAGTAACATCGAGTTGATCATATCAGACAGGGTCCGATTCTTCCTTTCAGGGATTCCATTGGATTGAGGAGAATAAGGCACAATTGTCTCGTTGATGATGCCATGTTCTTGACAGAACACGGTAAACTCCTTCGAACGATATTCACCTCCATGATCACTTTGAATTCTCTTGATGACCTTTCCCGTTTGTTTCTCAGCTTGAGATTTGAAAGACTAGAATTTTTCAAATACTTCATCCTTCCACTTAAGTAAAAGATATAAGAGAATCTTGAGTGATCATCGATAAATCTGACAAAGTATTTCATACCTCCTCTAGTCACATAGCTCTTGAAGTCACACATATCGGAGTGAATGAGTTTGAGAACCTCGGTGCTTCGAGACACTGCTTTGTAAGGCTTCCGAGTGATCTTCGATTGAGCACACGCCTCGCACTTATCTGCCTTCTGACCCCCACATTTTGGAAGTAGGCCTATACTAGTCAAGCATGCAAGCTTTTTATAATTTACATGACCTAGTCAAAGATGCCACAACACGAGAATAAGCAGAAGAATTGATTTTATTCACTTCATTGATTAGGGTTGCAACACTGAGTTTGAACATCCCATCGGTATAGTAGGCAGAGCCAAAATACACATTTTTGAAAGACATAATTATCTTTCCACCTTTGATGTCCAAGCACATACTTGCGTTGCTGAGTAGACTCCCGGAGATCAGATTCTTGGAGATTGTAGGCACATGCTTCACATTCTCCAGAGTCAGAGTCTTCCCAGAGGTCATTGTCAGCACAACTGTTCCTACGCTGGCAACATCAGCTTTGGATTGGTTCGCCATGCTGACATTTTACTTGACTTCGACATAGGTGGAATACAGAGCTTTGTTGGCACAAACATGACAACTAGCTCCCGTATCGATCCACCAATCTGTTACCTTGCTCAATGTGAATACGTGCGAGATCATTGCAACAAGATTAACAGGTTCAGCAGCGAGACTCACCGGTGTCACGAGTTGGTTTACTTGGTCCTTCGATCGGCACTCTCGAGCAAAGTGACCCGACTTGTGGCACTTGTAGCAGAGCCCCGTCGTCTTCTTCTTCGCCTTCGGGTTTGAAACCTTCAAATTCTTTGGATCAGAATTCTTAGGTTTCTTACCCTTGTTGAACCTCTTTTGATCGGTCTTGGACTCCACCATGTTGGCCTGAGTGGACTGCGATGCAAGGGCATCCAGTTTGGCCTCAGTCCTTGACTCGTCCACGATTAGGATGAAACAAGTCAACTCCTTGAGGCTCACTTTATGCTTCTTCCAGTGCATCTCGTTCGCGAAGCCAAGCCACGATGGTGGCAACTTGTTGATCGTAGCACCAACCATGAAGCCCTCAGGCCGCTCCATGTCCTCCTTCTTCAACTTAAACGCGTTCGTTCGAAGCTCTTTGACTTGAGGCAGAATTTGCTTCCCATCCTCAAACTTCAAGTTTGTAGACACTTTAATTTTGACCGTCCATAGGAAAAAAATTTATTTCAAGTGATATCGGAAAACAACCACATTTGTACATTAAGAAGAAAACCATCTTATAAGAAACCAAAATCGAGAAACCCTGGCCCAAACACTTAGAAGTTTAAGAACCCTCGATAAGGGCGGCTACTTAGGATTTGCCACCCCATCCCGGGCCCCCCTTGACCGACCCCAAACCGCTCCCGTGGATGTGATATAAAGCAGCATTTAATGTTGATCATTGCGGCGGGTAGTGCCTTTTAGCCACTCCATCCCGGCCGGTTCAACCCTAGTGACCGACCCAAGTCACCGCTTGTTAGAGTTGAGACGTTTGACAGGTCATGATGGGGGCGGCTACTAGAGTGTAGCCGCCCCTCACCTGGTCTCTGACAAAAGTACAGAGAATTAATGGAGGGTCAAATCAAGCACCCTATTACCCATATTGCTTTATTACCCACTGGACACTCCTCTGCCTCTCTTTTACTATAAATATAGGGGGTCCAAGACATTTCTAAAACATCCACAATCAACCCCAATCCATAATTCCCACTTGAGATCATTCACATTCACAATCTACAACCCTTAATTCCCAAACCCATTCCATTACTTGAAATCCCTTTAGAGAAAGAGAGAGTTCCATTTGTGAAGAGAAACCTATTTCCTACACAAATCCATCCTCCCAATCCACTCTTCAAAACCCGGATTAAACCAGGTTTAACCTTTTTCAAAGCCAAAACCCATTCCTACCCAGGTTCTGCCCAGGTTGACCTAGGCCCCAGACGGCTAACCTAAACTAGGCGCTCCATACCCAACGGCTCAAACGCACTAGCCACCCCTTATCTACACCCCACTTGACCCAAGACTCCTCTAGCCAGCTTCAGAAGCAGAATAGGATTATAAGTTTTTCACCTTTGCATACGGTATATCCGTACCTTAGAGCAGAGACCCCACAAACTCCCCACATAGGCGATCAAATCCAACCCAACTTTTCTTGATTTTTGAGAAAGCAGGTGGTGATTACACAACCCTCGAATCCTCTTGAGTCGCTGTCGGGCGCCTCAACCAGGAACGATACCCCCACCGCCCTTCCGAGAGACGATCTGACCAAGCCCGCCAAGGCGCGCACCGGATCTGAATTTTCGAAGAACCACCACACACGCCACGCCCCCTGCAGGTTTTTCAACACTGGGAAAATCCAATGCCAACAAGGTTGAGAAGGTTTTTGATGAGGAAAGTCTTCGAAAGCTCCTCCTCCGCCTTGTATTGCTTTTCAAGCTCCTCCCAGATCACTCTAGCAGAAGAGACCTTGTTGAAGTTGTCCGCCAAGGAGTTGTCGAGCGAGTTCATGATGCATGAACGACAGAGAGAGTTGGCTTTCTTCCACGACGCCAGTTTCTTTTAGGATGCACTCTCCTCCCAGAAACTTTAACTAGGATCTTTAGGGTGATGATAGACACGAATAGCATCTCCCTCCCCGATGCTACGCCTTCACTACCCGGGGCCAGCACGGCGTGTTACTGTCAATATCATCAACAACATGGCCATACCTGTTAGGCCTGTGTCATTTAGAGTCCTATTTTCGATCGGAGACGCTAAAATTTTGGTTTTTAGCTACCTGCTGGGATTGGAGGACTCTAATTGAAGATATAACTGCATATTATGGGTCTTGGTACAGTTTAATACTGCCCATAAAATTTTCGTTTAATTCCGATAACGTTTTTGGAATTATACACTTTCGGATTGATATTTGGATTTGATTTTGTTAAAATCCAGGATGAAGAGGTAAAAATCCGATATTATTACGAGATGTTCAGTTTTGAGATAGCTTCCATATAGAAGTGGAACTGGATCAACTGGATTCGTATATCAAAAGTTATGGGTATTTTTCCGAGTATACCCCGAAGTTGAGAAATCCAGGCAGCAGCCCTGTAAGATGTTTAGCCTAGATTTTGGAATACCTGGAGAGGTTATTTGATCTAGGTGTAAACATGAAAGTTGTAGATAATCGTCTTATCTTTCAAATGCCATTGGAATCGTGCAATTCGGAGCTGTATTGAGGAAGTTATGGCCATTTTAGTGAAGGCCGTCCAGAGTTTTAGTCCGAGGACGGGTTGGTCATTTCATTTCCTCTTTGCCTATAAATACCCCCCCTAATTGTTACGACCTTGGTCTCTCTTCTCCTCTTTTGCTCTGGTCCAGCCCCTATTTTTGAGTGTTTTGGGTGGGGGAAATGGTGGTGATGGTGGGGGAAGGAGCACAAAATGAGAAAGCAAGAAGAAGAGCGCCCAAGTTGAGGCGGTGGTGGCGGTCGAGGTGGGTGTGGGCATGCTTGCGAGCCCCCACGCCTCCCATTCCTTTCCCCTCTCTTGACCTCGTCGGATGGGATGCGTGTCGATCCGGGTATCGGTGAGTGGTTCGATCCAACACTTCGGGACGCGCTCGATGCACGTAGTCGTGCACCGCACGTCCTTGGGGCATCTTAACCCCTAAATATGCTAGATATTTGCATGTTAGGGTTGTATAGCTCGTATATTGTGTAGAACCCCCTATTCTACCCTATACTTGCTTATATATATTCATGTTTGAATAAATGTGTTTTCATGCGCCCCTTGTGTTTCGGGCATATATTTTCGAATGAGTGTATGGATGTATAGAATATGCATGCCTTAGGTAGTATTGTAATACTCCTCCCCTATATGAGTAATATCCAGCATGTTAAACCTTGGGTTAATAACCGAATGCGTGCTAATATTTTCCCTTATGATTAGACTGGAGGAATGGTGTAGTTGTTGCACCCATCTGTTGGGGCAAAACTATGACCAGCCTTTCCGGAGAGGATGAGACTTTCCCTCTCTCTCGCCCTCCCTCTTTACGCAAACTGAGTAAGTAGATGTAGTTCCTACTAGACTCAGGTGCGCTTGAGAAAATTAGTATGCACCGATTAGTGCGCGAGATCGCGCTTGACCCTTTCCTCTCAAGTTGGTGATAACCAACGAATGCTATGATATATTTTGTGTGATTGTATGATTATGGCCTTATAAGCATGTTTAAGTGGGTCATACCTTGTATGCATATTGTATGATTTGTTGTTTATGATGTAAATCCATGTTAGGGAGTACCCCTATAGTTATATATATATATATTATTGTGCATGTGGCACATATTATCATGTTATGATTCTCCTCATATATATATATATATGTGCGCATGTTAACTAATTTGGCCTATCCGTAATAGGCGAGGGTATGACCCGCGGTCGGGTCGTACCCTATTAGTTAAAGCGCTAGCGATGTAATCGTCCCTTGCATCCGAGTGATGCATTCGTATCGAATTCTGAAGAATTCATCGTGGCATCGACTTTGTTAAACCGATAGCTACGGCATTAACTTGGGCCTACCCGTGCTGCCAGGCGTGTGTCTGAACCGCCTATTGGGTTATGCCCCTGGCTTTTCTACACGAGTGTAGAGATAGTCCTCGCGTTCGAGTGACGCCTCCGTGTGGGAATACAAGAGTATTCGATATCATCGATATATGTGTGTAAGTACCAAGGGTAGTTGGCTTTCCCATAGGGTTCGCATTGCGAACGCAAGGTGCTTCCTCCTGACATCGTCATGAGTCGAAGCTACCCGACATAGAAGCTGTCCTGTAGGGTGCCACCACTTGTAGGTGCTACCGATGCGTACCGCGGTACACATCTAGGGAATGTACTGATCGTGGAAGGCCGACAGGTAGAGGCTGCACGGGAGAGAGCTACCAAGTGATATTTCGGGCTTCAAGTCGTTCTCCCCTTCGTCGGATCCGTGTTGAAGCTGCCCGGCTCGTAGTTGTCCTGTGGGGTGCTCCCAGACGTATTTATGACACCTATTGGTGCGCCCATATGGTAGAGATAGCGGTCATGGAGAGGCTACCAGGTAGAGGCTCCCCGGGAGAGGGCTACCGGATGACGATGGGTGTAGAGCAACTGAGTTCGTTTCAAAAGTCCCTAGTCACCCCTCCGGGGGCTAGGGTGAGGATGAGTTGTTGTCACGTCGCCACGTGACCCAAATACCCATCGAGTATACTCTGGGTTTGTTACTTCTGACGCTTGAGGTATCGAAGTATATCTCTACCTCGTAGCAGATGGATGCGTTGTGTCTCGTTAACCAGTAACACGTGGTGTTATGGTTAACCCTCGTTTGTCCCCGGGTCTCTTTGGAGCTCCCCTTCAGGGTCGGGGCGATGAATGTGTTAAGTCACGTCGCTACGTGACCCATTGGTTTGTTCACCCGTTCCCATATTGGTTGGGTCTGGTTAAGTATCGATGTTGAGAGATATCGATAACAACTATCTCTATGTAGATGATCACAATAGTGTTGTTTAGACCAGTAATTCCGCGTCTCCTTGACAAACGGTATGGTCTCTCCCCAAGAGTCCCAAGAGTCTCCCTTCGGGAGTGAGGGTGTGGGTGAGACGGGTTGCACCGCCGTGTGACCCTATTATCCATTGGGTTTCAACCCATGTCTTTCCTTGAAAGGAAATTGCCTTAACATTAAATTGTTATAGTGGTGTTCGGTTTCCGACCACTCACTGAGCTTGTAGCTCACCCCTCGCGTACTGTTTCTTTTACAGGGGCGTTGTTGGGCGTGGAGCTGGAGTTTTCCTATGGCGTGGTCTTGCGTGCGTGGAAACGTTCTGTCCGGCGGATTGGCGAGTGCGAGGCTGTCAGCAGTCCTAGAGTCTTGTGTATTGGTAATTCGTGCGTGTGGCACTTGTTGTATTTTATTGGCTAGACTTGGCTCTCACAGGACAGTGATTGTGTATTCGAGTCTGTAATAATATTTTTGGTTTACAGACTTATTGATAGTTTATGCTTCCGCTTTTCAGTTGTATTATCAGTTGTCATTGCTTCATTAGCCTTGTGTATTGTTTATTGGAGTCATTGTTGACCTCTTGTTTATGATAGCTGATATTATATTATTGCCACGTCTCGGGGACGGCCGCCCTGGGGCGTGACAAAAGTTGGTATCAGAGCCTGGTCCTGTCAGAGCCTAAGTCGAGTCGTATAGATGAGTCGTAGGATTGTTATCCGAGTACTCTGGTTTAGAAGTTTTCTTAGGTTGCTGACATGCCTCCTCGCATCCGTGGACGTGGACGTGGCCACCCCTGGACTCCCCTTAAGTTGTCGACTGGGTCGACTGATCAGGGTCAGTGTTGGGTTCCTTGTTGTGGGACTAAGGCTTGGGAAGGAGTTTCCAGCCCAGTTGTGTCGTTTTGATGGATCGTTGAAATTTCTAAGGTTGGATCGCGTCTCGACTATGGAGCTTCGTTCCCGGACATCGTTATTGCTATTAACCATGGAGTTCGCGTGATGCGCCAGTTTCAAGTGTTGAGGATGTGGTGTGTTGCTCATTAAGGAGTGATGTCTTCTTTCAGTCTTCCTACTCAGGATAAGGGGCCTTGCAGGGTCAGCGTTGAGACCCGGGCTAGGGTACTCCGTGTTCCTTGTTTGGTTGTCGGGATATCCTATATCGGGACCTCATGGGGCCCTCCCAAGGTTCTTTTCCCAGCTAAGGAATACCATTGAAGCATCAAATTGATGATGGATTTTTCCTCACTTGGAAGGTGCGAGAGCGAGTGGTGAAGCATACGATCGGGATTGAATGCGTCCTTTTGCAGCTTAGTGGGCGATAGCTTATGGACTAGGGTTCCATAGCCATATCCGGAGTCGCTTCGATATATCATCGTGCGTTGTAGCGGTCCGGTAGAGGTCAGAGTCCTGTGAGGTGCTCCCTGGGACTATCCACGACGCTTGTTGGTGTGCCCATATAGCAGAGATAGTGGACATGGGAGGCTACCAGGTAGAGACCACACCGGGGAGTGCTACTGGATGACGTCGAGAGTTCAGACTCCCCGTGATGAATCTGCCCATTGAGTGCATGATGCTGGAGTTCCAATGAGTATAGTTGGGCGACCTATCGGTGACGGCATGTGAAGCACAGTTCGCGGTACTGTCGCGTTTTGCCCCACATGGGTCGTAAATGAGGAGACGCGATGCTAGTGTTCGTGATGGGACTCGACCGCCATATCAGGTAGATGACGTCGCTGAGGCGTTGTCGGGAATCGACGACCTCCTATTGCGTGTCTTGCGGATTAAGTGCGGTCGAGCGGCTTACCCAGCGTGTAAGGGTCATCATGAGCGTCAGCCATGCTCAAGGAGCAGAATTTGGACTTAATCGTCCCAGGAATTATTTTGATCTCCCCATAGGGGTTGAAGATCAAGTACCCATTGCCGCGAATTGATGATCTATTTTGACCAGCTTTAGGAGCTAGTGTCTTTCTGTTGATCGATCTTCGCGCAGGGTACCCTATTTGGAGATCCGGGAGTTGGCATTCTTTAGTTGGCCTTTCGTGACCGTTTCAGGCACTACGAATTTT
This sequence comes from Acorus calamus, assembly GCA_030737845.1. Taxonomy (NCBI): domain Eukaryota; kingdom Viridiplantae; phylum Streptophyta; class Magnoliopsida; order Acorales; family Acoraceae; genus Acorus; species Acorus calamus. The sequence continues at coordinate 10,856,893 of CM060872.1, forward strand.
GTGTACTGCCGTCGGGGTAGACGAGTATGCGCCAGATGCCTACAAGGATCTCGAATATGTTATTGGACCTCCGTGGGCTGTTCTGAGGTAGCCTTCGTTGAGGATGTTGGTTGGCATGCCCTCAGGCGAAGTTGTGGATCGTCGCGATGGAATGCGTTCGTCCATCAAGATTCCTCAGTGGACGTGGGAGTGAGTTATCACGAATCTCGTTGCGGGCTCGTTAAAGTTATGTTCGGGTGCGACGCCGTCTAGTGATCGTTGACCGATTGACTAAGTCCGCACCTTCCTCCCTATCCAACTAACTGAGTCTCTGGACGCTTCGACGCGGGTTTGAGCCTTCGCGATTGTTCGTCTTCATGGCACTCCGGTCGGCGCTATTTCGGATCGAGACGCGTGTGTTACTTTGAGGTGCTTGCACAGCCTTTGGTAGGCTTTGTCGCGAGCCTTCATTTAAGTATAGCGTTTCATTGCTGATGGATAGCCAGGCAAGAGGACGATTTAGGCCTTGGAGGACATGCTATTTGCCTGCGTGCTCGACTTGGGGCAGTTGAGAGAGGCACCACCCTCTAGGAAGGGGTCTGCCTGTGTAACGACTGCCATTTGAGCACCCAGATGAAATGGAAGAGGCACTCTACGGGCGCGGTTTTATACCTCCCTTGTGTTGGGACGGTTGTAGAGCGCTAGTTGGAGTGGCCGCAAGTTATTTTATTGACCTTGCGGTAGCCGAGATGGTTCGTGCGTGCCTCTGCACCACCCAGAACCGTCGGAAGGGCTACGCAGGTCATCGTCGCCAGGAATTTACCTTCGGGTTGGCGATCAAGTTTTTCTGAAGGTGTCCCGGTTTAAGGGCATCCGTTGTTTCGACGTTCAGGGCGAGCTGAGTCGGCCTTCCATCGGACCGGTTTCCGTCCTTGAGTGGATTAGGGGAGGTGGCTATCATGAAGCCTTGCCCCCGTGGCTGACTCATGCCCGTGACATCATCCCCGTCTCGCAGCTGAGACATTAAGTCCACGATCCTGCTCACATCTTTCAGTTCGAGCGGCTCATCCTCGCGCTGGATTTGTCGTTCGCGAAGCAGTTGATCGAGAACATGGACCAATGCGAGAAGAGGCTCCGCACCAAGACCGTTCCTTCGGCTAAAGTGCGTGGTAGCACCAGTTTGGTGCGCGGACCACTTGGGAGCCAATGGACTCTATGGGTGACACTTCTACGTTCGGTCTTCCCTTTGGGTTTCCTTAAATTTCGAGGACTAAATTTCCTAAGGGGGGGAGAATGTTAGGCCTGTGTCATTTAGAGTCCTATTTTCGATCGGAGTCGCTAAAATTTTGGTTTTTAGCTACCTGCTGGGACTGGAGGACTCTAATTGAAGATATAACTGCATATTATGGGTCTTGGTACAGTTTAATACTGCCCATAAAATTTTCGTTTAATTCCGATAACGTTTTTGGAATTATACACTTTCGGATTGATATTTGGATTTGATTTTGTTAAAATCCAGATGAAGAGTAAAAATCCGATATTATTACGAGATGTTCAGTTTTGAGATAGCTTCCATATAGAAGTGGAATTGGATCAACTGGATTCGTATATTAAAAGTTATGGGTATTTTTCCGAGTATACCCCGAAGTTGAGAAATCCAGGCAGCAGCCCTGTAAGATGTTTAGCCTAGATTTTGGAATAGCTGGAGAGGTTATTTGATCTGGGTGTAAACATGAAAGTTGTAGATAATCGTCTTATCTTTCAAATGCCACTGGAATCGTGCAATTCGGAGCTGTATTGAGGAAGTTATGGCCATTTTAGTGAAGGCCGTCCAGAGTTTTAGTCCGAGGACGGGTTGGTCATTTCATTTCCTCTTTGCCTATAAATACCCCCCCTAATTGTTACGACCTTGGTCTCTCTTCTCCTCTTTTGCTCTGGTCCAGCCCCTATTTTTGAGTGTTTTGGGTGGGGGAAATGGTGGTGATGGTGGGGGAAGGAGCACAAAATGAGAAAGCAAGAAGAAGAGCGCCCAAGTTGAGGCGGTGGTGGCGGTCGAGGTGGGTGTGGGCATGCTTGCGAGCCCCCACGCCTCCCATTCCTTTCCCCTCTCTTGACCTCGTCGGATGGGATGCGTGTCGATCCGGGTATCGGTGAGTGGTTCGATCCAACACTTCGGGACGCGCTCGATGCACGTAGTCGTGCACCGCACGTCCTTGGGGCATCTTAACCCCTAAATATGCTAGATATTTGCATGTTAGGGTTGTATAGCTCGTATATTGTGTAGAACCCCCTATTCTACCCTATACTTGCTTAGGTATATATTCATGTTTGAATAAATGTGTTTTCATGCGCCCCTTGTGTTTCGGGCATATATTTTCGAATGAGTGTATGAATGTATAGAATATGCATGCCTTAGGTAGTATTCTAATACTCCTCCCCCTATATGAGTAATATCCAGCATGTTAAACCTTGGGTTAATAACCGAATGCGTGCTAATATTTTCCCTTATGATTAGACTGGAGGAATGGTGTAGTTGTTGCACCCATCTGTTGGGGCAAAACTATGACCAGCCTTTCCGGAGAGGATGAGACTTTCCCTCTCTCTCGCCCTCCCTCTTTACGCAAACTGAGTAAGTAGATGTAGTTCCTACTAGACTCAGGTGCGCTTGAGAAAATTAGTATGCACCGATTAGTGCGCGAGATCGCGCTTGACCCTTTCCTCTCAAGTTGGTGATAACCAACGAATGCTATGATATATTTTGTGTGATTGTATGATTATGGCCTTATAAGCATGTTTAAGTGGGTCATACCTTGTATGCATATTGTATGATTTGTTGTTTATGATGTAAATCCATGTTAGGGAGTACCCCTATAGTTATATATATATATATTATTGTGCATGTGGCACATATTATCATGTTATGATTCTCCTCATATATATATATATATATGTGCGCATGTTAACTAATTTGGCCTATCCGTAATAGGCGAGGGTATGACCCGCGGTCGGGTCGTACCCTATTAGTTAAAACGCCAGCGATGTAATCGTCCCTTGCATCCGAGTGATGCATTCGTATCGAATTCTGAAGAATTCATCGTGGCATCGACTTTGTTAAACCGATAGCTACGGCATTAACTTGGGCCTACCCGTGCCAGGCGTGTGTCTGAACCGCCTATTGGGTTATGCCCCTGGCTTTTCTACACGAGTGTAGAGATAGTCCTCGCATTCGAGTGACGCCTCCGTGTGGGAATACAAGAGTATTCGATATCATCGATATATGTGTGTAAGTTCCAAGGGTAGTTGGCTTTCCCATAGGGTTCGCATTGCGAACGCAAGGTGCTTCCTCCTGACATCGTCATGAGTCGAAGCTACCCGACATAGAAGCTGTCCTGTAGGGTGCCACCACTTGTAGGTGCTACCGATGCGTACCGCGGTACACATCTAGGGAATGTACTGATCGTGGAAGGCCGACAGGTAGAGGCTGCACGGGAGAGAGCTACCAAGTGATATTTCGGGCTTCAAGTCGTTCTCCCCTTCGTCGGATCCGTGTTGAAGCTGCCCGGCTCGTAGTTGTCCTGTGGGGTGCTCCCAGACGTATTTATGACACCTATTGGTGCGCCCATTTGGTAGAGATAACGGTCATGGAGAGGCTACCAGGTAGAGGCTCCCCGGGAGAGGGCTACCGGATGACGATGGGTGTAGAGCAACTGAGTTCGTTTCAAAAGTCCCTAGTCACCCCTTCGGGGGCTAGGGTGAGGATGAGTTGTTGTCACGTCGCCACGTGACCCAAATACCCATCGAGTATACTCTGGGTTTGTTACTTCTGACGCTTGAGGTATCGAAGTATATCTCTACCTCGTAGCAGATGGATGCGTTGTGTCTCGTTAACCAGTAACACGTGGTGTTATGGTTAACCCTCGTTTGTCCCCGGGTCTCTTTGGAGCTCCCCTTCAGGGTCGGGGCGATGAATGTGTTAAGTCACGTCGCTACGTGACCCATTGGTTTGTTCACCCGTTCCCATATTGGTTGGGTCTGGTTAAGTATCGATGTTGAGAGATATCGATAACAACTATCTCTATGTAGATGATCACAATAGTGATGTTTAGACCAGTAATTCCGCGTCTCCTTGACAAACGGTATGGTCTCTCCCCAAGAGTCCCAAGAGTCTCCCTTCGGGAGTGAGGGTGTGGGTGAGACGGGTTGCACCGCCGTGTGACCCTATTATCCATTGGGTTTCAACCCATGTCTTTCCTTGAAAGGAAATTGCCTTAACATTAAATTGTTATAGTGGTGTTCAGTTTCCGACCACTCACTGAGCTTGTAGCTCACCCCTCGCATACTGTTTCTTTTACAGGGGCGTTGTTGGGCGTGGAGCTGGAGTTTCCCTTTGGCGTGGTCTTGCGTGCGTGGAAACGTTCTGTCCGGCGGATTGGCGAGTGCGAGGCTGTCAGCAGTCCTAGAGTCTTGTGTATTGGTAATTCGTGCGTGTGGCACTTGTTGTATTTTATTGGCTAGACTTGGCTCTCACAGGACAGTGATTGTGTATTCGAGTCTGTAATAATATTTTTGGTTCACAGACTTATTGATAGTTTATGCTTCCGCTTTTCAGTTGTATTATCAGTTGTCATTGCTTCATTAGCCTTGTGTATTGTTTATTGGAGTCATTGTTGACCTCTTGTTTATGATAGCTGATATTATATTATTGCCACGTCTCGGGGACGGCCGCCCTGGGGCGTGACAATACCTTAGAACAATGCATTATTTTTCAGAACTTTGTTTATGACCTTAATGATGACAGGCGCCTTGACTAGGCCATGATCAAAAGCCATTTGAGCCAGGGCAATTCCCAAGCATGCAAGCCACTTGGCATGTTCACTGACCCATTGTTAGGTAACAATCAAGCCTCCTCGTCCGGAGCCCACACTGTCAACATGGTTAGGAGGGGAAGACAACCATCACCAGAGCCAAGCAGCTTAGAAGATGCCACCGATGGCAGTCTATCCGAGGAGTCCGAGGAAGAGAGGCAGGACAAGCCTTTCCAGCTAAACCTCGACGATCACGACCTCACCGTACCCTATGGCAAGGAAGAACACGCAGTTCTCGCCCTATCCGCATGTAGATACCCCAATTTTGACCGTCCAGAAAAACAGAAATACTTTAAGTAACACCCGAAAATATCCCACATTTGGACATCTAATAGAGAACCAAAAGTTCAGGAAACCGGAAACTCTGAACCCCAGACCTAAACCTAAACCCTAGCCTGATCGAAAACCCTAAACCTAACCCTAAACCCTAGCCTGACCAAAAACCCTAAACCTAACCCTAAACCCTAGCCTGACCGGAAACCCTAAACCTAACCCTAAACCCTAGCCTGACCGAAAACCCTAAACCTAACCCTAAACCCTAGCCTGACCGGAAACCCTAAACCTAAACCCTAACCCTAACCCTAACCCTAAACCAGACCCTGGCCCAAACCAGAACCCTACCTAAGAGAAACTCAAAACCCCAAAAAACCCCAAGTCCCTGGCAAGGGGCGGCTAGCCATAACTAGCCGCCCCATACTAGGCGGCTAGTTAGCACTAGCCGCCTCCTTGGCCGACCCTGAACCGCTTCCCTGGATGGGACATAAAGCATCATTAAATGTTAATCATTGCGGCGGGTTGTGACCTTTAGCCGCCCCATCTTGGCCGGATCAACCCAAGTGACCGACCCAAGCCACCGCTTTTCAGAGATGGGACGTTTGGCAGGTTATGATAGGGGCGGCTACTTCCTGGGTGGCTAGTTAGAATTAGCCGCCCTTCACCTGGTCTTGACAGAAGAACCAGAGAATTAATGAGGGGTTTAATCAAACACACTATTAACCAAGCCACCCTTTTACTCCCTGAGTATTCCCTTGTCTCTTTTTTACTATAAATAGAGGAGGTCCCAAGCCTTTAAACAATCATCCACAATCAACAAACACACAATTCACATCCACCAAGTCCCAATCCACTTCCCCCACTAGAAATCCCAAGAGAGAGAAAGAGAGCCATTTTTTGTGAGAGAAAAATCCATTCCCTACACAAAAACACCCTCTCATTCCACCCTCCAGAAACCCGGACTAAACCTAGCTTAGCCTCTGTCCAAAACCAAACCCATTTCCTATCGAAGTTCTGCCCAAACCAACCCAGGCCCCGGACGGCTAAACCGTAGTAGCTGTCCCATACCCGACGGCTGGATCCGACTAGCCGCCCCATATCCACACCCAATTTGCACCCCTTTGTCCCCAAAACTCCTTTAGCCAAGCCCCGGAAGCAGAATAGGATTACCTATTTTTCACCTCTGTGTCTCAGAGCGGAGACCCCACAAACTCCCCTCGTAGGCGATCAAATCCAACCCAACCTTTTCCTGCTTTTAGAAAAAGTAGGTGACGATCAAACAAACCCTGGAATCCTCTTGAGCCGCTGTTGGATGCCTCAACCAGGAACGACACCACCCTTCTAAGATGACGATCCGACCGAGCCCGCCAGGGCACGCATCCGATCCGAATCCCCAAAAAATCCCCACACACGCACCCCCCCACCGGCGGATTCTTTCCCGACACCGACGGAATCTGATGCCGACACCGCAGTCATCAACGTTGAGTCTGATGAAAGCGGACTGAAAAATCAGGGAGAAGAAGAAGAGGAGGAGCCCTTCAAGGAGGTTCCTGAGGGAGCGAGGGAGGGACCCGAGCAAGGGGAATGTACATCGGATGATCTGCATCCAGACGACAACGGGTCCTACAAGAGCACTGATACGGTCGGCGGCCCCTGCAGCCCGATGACCATATCATTTACTGATAAGAATCTCCCCGACTCGAGATTGCGAGTCTATCCCCTGCACATTCATGGGCGGCTTCAGATGTTGCGACTGAACAACATCTTCATCAACCCAATGTCGGGGATGAATATAATGACCTGCTCCACCTATCAAGGAATGCCCAGACAAGGCAGCCCCTTCATCCAACCAGTACATGCCATTATTCATGCCTTCAATCATTTCGGAAAAACTAGCTGTCGGCCCCCTGATCTGCACGATAGAGTGCTTCGTAGCTGATATTGACACCCGGTATCCGTTAATGCTAGGGTGGCCATGGTTGGATAGCATTCAAGCCATTTGCTCTCCCCGACACCAGTGCCTCCGACTACCGTTCATGGATCATATACTGGCCATCTGGGGAGAGGCACGCCTCCGCTATGAAAATGAAGCTAATTGGGTGCTACACAATATGTGTGCACTGACCTTGCACCCACGTCTCGACCATGGAGGTGACAGCCTACCTGGATCCCCCTACAACAACCACTATCCCTCAGAGGAGATGGTCGGGACCATGAACTCGATAAGCAACTGCGTGGAGCTCTATCTGATTGCCTTCCTCCCCCATAAAGTCGCCAAAGCTGGAGCGCGCTCCGCACCTCTTGCGATCACCGCTGAACTTGGGGGAAGGGAATTCAAGCACATCCTCATCGACATAGGAGTGGAGACCAATGTCCTCACATATTCCGCTTACCGAAAGCTTGAAGGAAGGATCCCAAGACTGGAGCCGTTCTATGCCTTCGACAGCACGTGCAAGAACACTTGTGGGCTGGTCACGCTATCGCTGAAAATCGACCTTGTCTCCACCATAGTAAACTACATGGTGATGGACATTCGGTCACCCCACCCTCTAATTGTCGTAAGGACATGGCTGGATAGCATCGAATCTGTCTTGTCCACCCGACACTAATGCCTTCGCTTCCCATATAACAAAGGGGTGATGTCTATCTGGGGAGAGGCACGCTTCAACGGGTTGCGAGTCCATAACTGGGGCATCTGTGCCATGCGCATGCGGCTAGAGGTGCTTGCAGGTTGGAAGCCAGACTCTACTGATGAAGATCTACTACAATAGGGGAGGCCCCTGTAGAGACTGAGAGAGGGGGAATCTGGAAACTGAGGACCGCCACCAGATATCCGTTAGCCGTCAAAGATGAGCCGACTCAAAGAAGCGGCACAAATCTGTGAACCGGGGATCGATCCACCCAAGTAATCCCCTGTTAAGCTTAACTGTTGTACATATTTATTTACAGTTTTCCTAAAACTAAAATCCCAAAATATTTTTTTTACCAGCTTTCACTTTAAGCTTAACTCCTGTTCATATTTATTTACAACTTTCCTAAAATCAAAAACCCAAAATATTTGTTTACCAGCTTTCACTTTAACATGTACATATTTATTTAAAGCTTTTCTAAAACCAAAAGGGCACGTCTATCCCCACACACTATTCCCCTATTATGACCAACCAAAATAACAAAAAAAATTATTTAAATTAAATTTGAACATCCCTATTCTCACCAACCATTCGACGGTCGATCTGTCAACCTTCCTTTATAACCTTCGACAGTCTCTCTGTCAACCTTCCTTCACAAACTTCGACAATAGCTCTCTCAACTTTCATTTACAACATTTGACAGTTGGTCTGTCGATCTGGGAGGGTGTGCTCGACCGTAGCAGTGTCGAACTGAATAGTTTTTCAAATGAAGACTTTAGACACATTGGATAACATTTAACATTCAACGTACATGAAAATGTCAACACATTCGCGTTACATTCAATACTCACATTACAATCACCACATTCCAATAAAAACACTTGAACTAGAAGCAATAGTTAATTCTTTTAACCTCATTGCATTTGCATACAAATCTATTGAAGAAAATCAAAACCAATTAATTCAATCTGCATGCACTAATCTAAAATCAAAATCTCACATTAAATAAACATTTTTTAAAAACTATATCTATCTCAAAATCCTCACATTTTTTAAACCATTCGACACTCCTAAGGTCGAATGTCATAAATGAAGGTTGACAGATATTATGTCGAATGTCGTAAAGGAATGTTGACAGAGAGACTGTCGAAGGTTGTAAGGGAAGGTTGACAGATCAACCGTCGAATGGCTGGTGAGAATAGTAATGTTCAAATTAAATTTAAATATATATTTTTTTATGTTTGGTTGGTGTGAATAGGTAAATGGTTGGTGGGTGTAGACATGCCCAAACTAAAAACCCAAAATATTTGTTTACCAACTTTCACTTTAAACTTAACTCCTGTACATATTTGTTTCAAGCTTTCCAAAAAGAATTCACCAAAAATCAAAATATCCATTCATCATCTTTTAGCGTGTTTTTCAAAATATATTTCCATACTTTCCTTCAAAACAAAAATGCTTTTCAAAGTATATTACCATACTTTCCTTCAAAACAAAAATGTTTTCCAAAGTGTATTTTCATGCCTTCCTTCTTCAAAAATGTTTTACAAGTATATTTCCATATTTTCCTTCAAAAATAAAAATGTTTTCCAAAGTATATTTTCATACTTTCCTTCAAAACAAAAACGTTTTCCAAAATATATTTCCATACTTTCCTTCAAAACAAAAATGTTTTTCAATTCAAAGTGTATTTCCATGTCTTCCTTCTTCAAAAATATTTTATTTCCATGCTTTCCTTCAAACAAAAATATTTTACCAGCTTCACGTTTTCCTTCAAAAAAAAACCTAAGTGTTTTACCAGCTTTATTCCCTAGCTTTCCTCGAAACTTAAAAGATTTGTTTACCAACTCATGCCCTTTTAGAACCATATGTATATATCTGTTTACATGCTTTCAAAGATATAATACGAAAAAAAATGAAATTCATAACATGATTTCTATGTTTAATAAACAACCCTAGGCATGATATATACCTAACCCCTTTCTTTTGACATGAAAGATTTGAAAAATACTTTGAAAACACCATGATTTCATAGCTATAATGTAAGGGTCCGAAAATCATATGAAATACATCAAAATCCATAGAAACTCAAGAAGAATACTCAAGAAATTCACAAATCCGAAAATACATGTGAGGCCTAATAGCATCATCAAAAACTTGTAAAAACATCATGAAATTATTATCATATCATTGTTAAAATATAGGGACCTGAAGTCGTATGAAAACATTCAAAGGAATTAAAAGAAGAATTATTCTTTGTTTGAAAAGGCTTAAAAATGAAAACTTATAAGCAAGACTTCTAAAGGAATTGTTATCAATTAAAAACTCTTCAAATCTCTATAGAAAGCTCACCTCACCATGCTTAAATTCCCCTTCCCGAGCCCCACAACAATGGTGCCAAAGAGAAGAAGAAAAGAACTTTTAGGGTTTTAGGGTTTCAATGAAAAAAGGAGAGGAAAAGAGAGATTAAATAACCGAAAACACGTGTGGACAAAAATAAAACACCATAAAACCATAATAACCACAATCAATGCCATTGTTTCTTTTAAAAAACGGACTGAATTGAATTTGAAAATCGCCCAGATCGACATCACCTCCAAGACCAGTCACACAAATGCCCGATGGCTCCCTCAGGACCCGTTAGACAGCCTCTCGATGGCTCCTCCAGGATCCGTCAGACAGGTCCCCGACGGCTCCTATCAGATCCGTCAGAAAACCAACGGCTCCCCCTGGAACCGTCACTATTCCTCTGTCCAACCTCTCGACACAGTTTGGCCCATAACTTGATCGATACTCATCCGATTCACAATCCGTAAAAAGCGTTGGAAACCTAACAGAACAAGGATTCCAATCATACCTTAACTTCTGAATTTGGAGATATATAAGTCTTCCAAAACCTGATAGGAATATGATCCAATGCACAAAATGAAAAATGACTAGGAAAAATCACAGTCGTTACACCCACCGTGGTCACCTCTATCATATGCTTACATACTTCCTTTCTTTATCACCTATCGCACTTACATTTCCCCCTTCCCTTTTATAAAACATGCATGGTAAAGGCACTTAAAATTGTCCCTACCCTAAACACACATATCATGCCCACATGTACTCATACACCTACAAGTTCAAACTCCTTTGTTATAAAAACCCTCTTCATATGATCACATATTTTACCCTATTATCCCACCATAGTCATTACTTGCATACTTCCTTCATACTCATAAAATACATATATATACCCTCCTACCCGACCATGATTAAATATATATAAAAATGTGCCCCGGACATCGTATGCATACAAAACAAGAATGGTTGTGTGTATAAAAATTGTCCCGCCTTTTTTACAAAATCCATATTCACATGCTTATCATCCCACCGTGATTAAATTATAACAAGCATGCCTATTAGAAACACATATATATAAATATCACACATTCATGCTATAAATATTCTAGAAAAGACATACATATATAAATCAAAGCTAAAGCAAAAGGATTAAAGGAATACCGTAACTCAGGTAGCCCCGAGAGCCTCTACCTCAGCCTCATCGGAATCGTCCATCCCGTCTTCGTCTCCCTCCTCCGCATCCCCCTCTTCCTCAACTCCGGCCTCCTCGGCCTCCTCCACACCAATGCGCATGGCCTCCTCGGCCTCGGCCTCGGCCTCAATATCCCCGGCCCCTGTGGCCTCAACCCTACATCAACTCCAACACCTCCGGTCTCCTCCATGCCCACCGCACCAGAGCCCAACACCTCGAATACACCTATGGCCCTCCTCTCCTCCTCCTCTGCCCTGGCCTCTGTGGCCTCCCTATCCAACATACCCACAATGGCATCCAAAGATGCCCTCTCACCCTCACTAACCCCCTCAGCCTCGGCCCCCTCGACCGTACCCTCAGTCGGTCCTCCAACCTTCGGAACCACCTCTTCGACTACTGCCAGTCGATCCCCACGCCTTCTCCTGCTTGTGTACCCTATCGTACTTTCCCCTACCTCTGGGACAGCCCCCGAAGAAGCCCCGACATCTCTACCCGTGCCAACCAATGGTGTCTCCATCATTTGGGTCGCCTCCCCATGGCCTTCCTCTCTGACCCATCACTCCCCGACAAGCCCGACCCTGAGACAGCCCCTCTCTGTTCTCGGGAGGACCTGAGGTGCTTCATCATCGAAGCCCTCTTCTTCCCCTTCGTCATCTCCTCCGATTTCGCACGAAAAAAAACCCAAAGAAAATCTAGGGCTTTGAAATCAAGAAGAAATGAATGATGAAAGGAAAGACTAAGGGATTCAAGGTGTTTTAAAACAAGTTTTTTCGGTTTCGAATGGAGAAGAAGAAGTAAGGAGGGAAGGGTAACCGTTTTGAAAATGTGGGGAGAGAGAGGGTCCCTTTTTTGGTTATAAGGGACCCAGTTGGAAGGCGGCTACTCTCCCCGTGAGACAGTTATTTTGGACTAGCCATCCCACCCTGCCGGCTCCTTTTTAGTAGCCGCCCACCTTCAAGCTCCTAAATACATTTATTTTCAAATTTTCTAAAAACAAACAGCCATGTATTAGTTCAATTCCTAAATCTACTTGATCAAACACAACCCTCTAAAAGTTTTATCACATTTCCAGTACCGTTCAAACTTGAATTTCTTCAGTTCTGGTTCCTTTCCACAGTTTTTATCCTTCAGATGATGCATTCACCAACTCAAATACTTTACCTGCTTTACGTCGACGATATCCTCTCCTTGCTGAGCTACCCAAGCATAGGTATGGTAGGCACGAGGAAATTGACGCTGGGCTGCTACGTGCACAATGGCTAAGAATCCCGACCGACGGTTGGATCACTCACCATTTTACTTTTCCGCCTTCCACCTAGATCGTCTTTTTGGTTGAAAATTCTAGTCAAGACCTAGCCTCTGACAATTTAAATCAATTCCCTGAACAATATTGGTTGTGTGACCTAAACTTCTTGAAGGTTGGGCCGGCCAAAATAAAGGTCTCTTTGCTTATGATCGATCGAAGTCTTTCTGTTTCACACAAAAACTCCATCTGATGAGGGACAATTGTAGACACCCTAATTTTGACCATCCATAGAAAAGAAATTTACTTCAAGTGATATAGAAAAACAACCACCTTTGGACATTAAGAAGAAAACCATCTTAGAAGAAACCAAAACCGAGAAATCCTGGCCCAAACACTTAGAAGTTTAAGAACCCTGGACAGGGGCGGCTACTTGGGTGTTGCCGCCCCATTCGGGGTGGCTAGTTCCCCTTAACCGTCCCTAAACTGCTCCCCTGGATGGGATATAAAACAGCATTTAATGTTAATCATTGTGGCGGGTAGTGCCTTTTAGCCGCCCCATCCCGACCGGTTCAACCCTAGTGACCGACCAAAGCAACCGTTTGTCAGAGTTGAGACGTTTGGCAGGTCATGATGGGGGTGGCTACTGGAGCGTAGCCACCCCATCCTAGGAGGCTAATTTCAACTAGCCGCTCCTCATCTGGTCTCTAACAAAAGAATCGAGAATTAATGGGGGGTCAAATCAAACATTCTATTACCCATATTATTTTATTACCCACTGGACACTCTCCTGCCTCTCTTTTACTATAAATAGAGGGGGTCCAAGACATTTCTAAAACTTCCACAATCAATCCCAATCCATAATTCCCACCTAAGATCATTCACATTCACAACCCACAACCCTTCATTCCCAAACTCATTCCATTACTTGAAATCCCTTGAGAGAGAGAGAAAGAGAGTTCCATTTATGAAGAGAAACCTATTTTCTATACAAATTCATCCTCCCAATCTACTCTCCAAAACCCGGGTTAAACCAGGTTTAACCTTTGCCAAAGCCAAAACTCATTCCTACCCAGGTTCTGCCTAGGGTGACCCAGGCCCCGGACGGCTAACCTAAACTACCCGCCCCATACCCGATGGCTCAAACCCACTAGCCGCCCCTTATCTACACCCCACTTGACCCAAGACTCCTCTAGCTAGCTTTGGAAGCAGAATAGGATTACTAGTTTTTCACCTTTGCGTACGGTATATCCGTATCTCAGAGCGGAGACTCCAAAAACTCCCCACATAAGCGATTAAATCCGACCCAACTTTTTCCACCTTTTGAGAAAGCAGGTGACGATCACACACACCTCAGAATCCTCTTGAGCCGCTGTCGGGCACCTCAACCAGGAACGACACCCCCCACCGCTCTTCCGAAAGATGATCCATCCAAGCCCGCCAAGGCACGCACCGGATCCGAATCCCCGAATAACCACCACACACGCCACACCCCCCCGTGGGTTTTCCAACACCGGCAAAATCCAATGCCGACAAGGTTGAGAAAGTTGTTGACGAGGAAAGTCTTTGAAAGCTCCTCCTCTGCCTTGTATTGCTTTTCAATCTCCTCCCAAATCTCTCTAACAGAAGAGACCTTGTTGAAGTTGTCCGCCAAGGAGTTGTCGAGCGAGTTCATGATGCATGAATGACATAGAGAGTTGGCTTTCTTTCACGATGCCAGTTTCTTCTAGGATGCAGTCTACTCAGATGGTTCATCATCCGTCAGGATGTGGAAGACCTTCAAAAGTTGAAGAGTGAAGATGATCTTCTTCTTCTATGCATTGAAGTGGGTGCCATCGAACTTGTCCAATTTGGACACATCCAGCCCCATCATCATCGACAAATCCATAACGCCTTAAGATTGTTACGGGATTAGATGAGAATAGGGTGAAAATACAATAATTCAGCAAAATAAAATACTGAAATAATAGAGAGAATCAGAAGGAGTGAGAGATGAATGGATGGACAAATCCCGTCGCGACGCTTAAGGCGTTATTCAGCTCCTCCCGGTGCAGAAGTCACGAATCGAACCTCCCCCAGGATCCAGTAAGCCCACACAGAGTGCACGCTTAGGTGGAATCAGAAACTGGCTTAGAACTCTATTACCACAAAAGCACTCGGGCTACTAGAATAATAGGACGTCAGGGCTATCTCTCACAAACACTCACAAGAGACTCTCTCTTTGAGTGGATACACACTTTGTGACTTCAATTGGATTGAATGGCATACATGGGTCCCTTTATATAGGCCTCTAGATTGCCCAAGAATCACCTCCAAATTCAAGGCACCCATTCAATTAGGATAATGGACTCATAATTATTCCATACATGGTTCATTGTTCCCTATTCAATGGGAATGGCAAATTCAAGGTACATAATGGACTCCTTTATATTCAATTCACGTATCCAACCTAGGTGCATCATTGGAATGAGAACCTTGCATATTTAATGTTTCATTCCACCCTAGGTTCATCATAGAAATTTTACATACATGAATTCTATATAGTTAATGCATTAAATATGGTTCATTCCCTCCTAGGTTCATCTAGGAATCCCACACAAATGAACCTTGCATATTTAATTTCATAATTAGAGTCCAATGTACCTACTCCATTAGCCAACACACATGAATCATGCCAAGTCCACATCCACATGCCATGTACTACACATCCATATATATAGCCATTGTCCATATTATATCGATATCCAAGCCCAATACTTAGCTAATCGGTGATTAATTGAAAGCATGTGAGGTAGGCCTGTCAACGGGTCGGGTCCGGGCCAGGTCGGGTGGACCCAAACCCGCCCCGGGGCAGGACCTGGCAGGTCCGGGGAAATTTAGACCCAGACCTGGACCCGTCGGACCTGGGTTGGACCCGGGTCGGACCCGACCCAAATGTCACTTAAAAAAAATGGAGAGTACATACTTGCAAGAATTTTTATACAATTTAAAATAAGTATCAAAAGACCTAAACACAAAATTAACAAGCCCAACAAAATCCATTCAAATAATATCAAAAGACCTAAAATTTATCATAAAACATAAGAAAAAGAAACACAATCATCAGAGATTCAGAATCCATTCAAATAATGCAATCTAACACTGATTCGATGCCCTAACCGGATATATAGATTAATTACAAAAATTCTACTAAAATTGAAAGCATAAAAATCTCTTTAAAATCCACGAATTACAAGATTCACAACAAAGTGTGATAAAAAAAATAAATAGAAATGAAAGATAGGGGTCTACAAAAAAGATTACCTTGATGAACCTGATCTAAAATTGGTTGAGCCATGTCAACTGGCGGCGGAGAGTCGGAGACGAAGGCGCGGTCTGGGCGGTGTCACTCATGCGGTATGGCTGTCGCTCGCGTGTGAGAGAAACCAGAGGCAGAGAGTGAGAAACCGAGACTGTGAGCGAGACAGAGACGGCGGCAGAGTTTATTAAAAGTTAGGGCACAAGTGAAATAATTTTATTTGGTGGGCTTTTATTTTTTGGGCAGTTTGGTGGATGACTTATGGACTTATGGTGTGGTGGGCTTGGACAGCTTGGTTGATTATGGGCTTGCACTTGTATAAAGAAAAATAAGTGAAGACTTATGCTAATAATTTGATAAATAAAAATAAAATTAATAAATCAATCGGGTCTCAGGTCCAACGGGTCAGGGCGGGGTGGACCCGGAACCGACCCATTTGTATGTTCGGGTTCACCGGGTCAGGTTCAAATCGGGTCAGGTCCAAATCATACGTGTATTCGGATTTGGGTCGGGTCGGGTCCGGGTCTGGACCCGACCCGTTGACAGGCCTAATGTGATGGATCAAGTTTGGAGTAAAAATATATTAATATATTTTTTATATTAAACATAGAATTTTGAAACTTTATTTTTTGAAAAACATTTCAAAAGCCAATAGTTCCCAAGCTCAGGCAGTTGATCATCTGATCCCAAAGTTCTTCGAGATTTTGAAAAGAGCACGGGGAGTCGGAAACTGTAGCCACCCTCCTCCAAATTGGACCATCCTCGAGCAAGAAAAGAACATTTGCTCCACCATTTCTGAATCATTCTCACACATCACGCAAGCTGTGTCTGTCTCCGGCCTCCAATTGGATCCATAAGATTTAGTGAGAATGCGTTGTTGCATCACAAGCCATAAAAAAAATTTCACCTTAAGTGGGACCTTCAATTTCCATATTGTTGTGGTCTTGGATGCCAATAACGGGACCTCCGGCGATTCCCTCTTCCACCACCTGTAGTTGGACTTCACTAAATAGTCATCTGTTTTACCGCCACTCCAACAAATGCGGTCCTCAGTCTGTCCGGGTGCTTGAGTGCTTTCTAAATTCCACAAAACATGCTACTTCATTGACCTGTTCCTCGGAAGTGATGCATCTAAAATTAAGTTCCCAGTTACCTTCTCTTCCCTCCTCATCCCATACTTGCCGCACTGTCGCATCCTTGTTGTTGGAAATACTGAATAGAAGTGGGAAACCTTCAGCAAAAGGAACCTCCCCACTCCATGTATCCTTCCATTATCGAATCTGATCTCCCCTCCCAAATTTTCATTTAAGGGACCTCAAGAATTCGCAGGCAAACTCAAACCATCCTTTGCAAAGGAATGAGGTTCGAAGTGATACGGCTGGGATCCGTGAAGAAACGCTACCATACCTTTCTTTAAGTAGCTGAACCCACCAAAGTGACAGGTTATGTACCCAGCTCCAAAGCCATTTAGAAAGCATTGCTCTATTCATCGCGTCAAGGTCTAGAATGCCAAGTCCATCCTTGTCCTTCACCTCACTTATCCTTTTCCACTTAACCATGCACGGATTAGAGGAGCCGCCCTTCGAACCATTCCAGAAGAAACACCTCCTGATCGAGT
The DNA here is from genome assembly GCA_030737845.1 of Acorus calamus. NCBI lineage: Eukaryota > Viridiplantae > Streptophyta > Magnoliopsida > Acorales > Acoraceae > Acorus > Acorus calamus. Next base: position 10,874,340 of record CM060872.1, read on the forward strand.
CAATCTTGCACATATATGCCCTTTGAAACTCTAAAAGTGGACAAACAGAACAGAAGATGGTTTGAAATGACTGACTGCAGGAGAATGACCTTCCCACCAGCCGACAGGTCCCTGTTTTACCAACCAGCCAACCTACGCTCAATCCTCTCAATCATTGGTTGCCAATCTCTGCAAAGCAAACGAGTTTTAGCTAGCCGTAGCATGCCGCTGGGAGGCCTTCGATAGTTTGCATCCCAAGCATACTGCCAGCTCCTCAACCCTGTCCCTCTCAACATTTACATTGCAACCCGTGGTTTTGCTCCAATTTAACACGAAATCCGATAAGAGAGTGAAGCAGGGCAAAATAAATCTCTACCCGTGAACTACTTGGATCTCTAGATATGCAAACATAGTGGTGACGTTTGCATATTGTAAGTGAGTCACCGGTGTCCCACCTTCCGTACAAGCGAGCCCCTTGATCCATCCCCGCGCCTCCACCTTGATACACATTCAACTCAAAACATTTACCACCATCGAAAAAAGGATAGGTGATAGTGGATTACCCAGTCTCTGCCCATGGTTGATTAAAAAGTAGCCACAGGAAGTGTCATTTATTAGGATTGAAGCTTTAGTAGTGCTGATGCATTGATGAATCATGCGAATCCAGCTCACATTAAAATCATGTTGCGCCAGGACATGCTAGAGGAAATCTCAATCAACCCAGTCATAAGCTTTCGCAAAGTCAAGCTTTAAGATCAGCCCGCTCCACTTATCCCTATGAAGATTAGCTTTTAATTCTTGCGTACGTAATATGCAATTTCGTCTAAATGGATGATATATGTAATTTCATCTGAATCTAAGCTAAAGCCGGCTTTGATCCAAGGTATATATTCAATGTTCCACTTGTAGCAATAAATATCATGAATATGAATTCATCATTTGGTTATTTTTAACGCCCAACATTGTAAAATTGACCCTTAAGTCTCCCATTTAGTTAGATAGCGACCTAAGCTATTCCGATGTAGATAATTATTCTAGCATAAATATTTAGACCAGTAAAATAAGTTATTTTCAGTTTGATTGTGTTTTTAATTATTATATTTAAAAAATGTAATAAATTTTTTTTTTTGTTTAGGTGACAAAAATAAAACGTTGGTAAAATATGAATAACAGATGGATGTTGGAATATTGATTCAGCTTATTTCCAGCAATTCTGGCACAGTTAAATGGCACAGTTATACACTTTTATTCCATGCAAACAAACACCAATTTTTGGCTTATTCATCTCTATTCCAGTTTATTCCAATGTTATTCATCTACCCAAACAAGCCAGTGTATACTAGCTGATTGGACGAGGATGTGGGAATTGAAATTGTATTCATTGATCCGAGTCCAAGGTTCAAGTATTTTAATAAATTATATATGGACATTGGAGGCTTAATAATACTCCCACATGGTCAAATTAACTTTAATGAAATCCTTTTGAGGTATATATATCCCCAAAAATTATTTAACAAAGATTCTTTAATTCCGTGACCTAAAATTTGCCCAATGTGACCAAATTCTAGGCCAATTGAAAACTTGGCTACTTACACCTTGAAACTCAAAATCTCATCAGAGTGGAATACTGTTCAACCCAACATCATATCAGCCGCGCATGCGAAGTTCTTTCATCATTGGAAAATCCATCATGGATGCATTTTTCCAACATGTTACATGTTTGACAAAATATACATGATGAAGGCAAGCGGACTATGGGGATAGACAGAGGCCTAAATTATGACACTAGTACTCGCATTCCAAAGTTTGTAATCATGCCATTAATTAATTAACAAAACCACACCTCATTAATTTAAAAAGGGAAATTAAAATGCAAATGTTACACTCATGCAGTTAAGGCTTTTGTATAGCACATTTTGAATTTTTTACAACAATTAAATTTAAGTTGCCGAAATAAAAGAAAAATATATCCAGAGATTTGATTATATATAAAAGTGAACTAACCAAAATGTGCCTAGTATGACCTTGTATGAACTCTTATATTCCCCGAAATTGAATGTCTATCCATGTTCAATGGGAAAAACATCTAATAAACACAAGTATGATAAAAAAAAAAAATTTGCTCCCAACATGATCAACCTAACCCCTCCCAACAGTTACAGTTCTTGGTGCTGATTGTTGATATTTATTTATTTTATTTTGTTTCATTGGTAGACTCCTTCTCTACCTTTTTCTGTTTTGAACATGTTCACTTTAGTAAAAAATAATAAAAAATAGTGACAGTATATTATTTAATTTTTGATTTAATCAATTTGCATCACCAATTTGATCAAAGTTTTGAGTCATAATTCAATCAGAATTCTTCTCAATCTAGATGAGAGTGGCTTAATAGGATAGCAAAGAAACCCTCCTTCCAACTTTCTCTAGAATATAACATTATCTACTTTTCAAAAAAAGGAAACAAACGGAATAATGTAATCCCATGTTGGGTATTCTTTGCAAACTAATAAAGCCATGCGTGCGGTTCATGAAATGTAACGATGAAAAATTAAAGAACCAAAATAGAAGTTCTGCCCATTCATTGATTGTTCCAACCTGCATTGAGGACCCCTGCCTCCTCAAAAGCATATCAATTCCGTTGAGTGAGTCTATTTCTTTAACCGACAATGCTTCCGATTTCAAGTCATAAAGCATCCACCATCATATTATATATTAGTCTTTAAGCACTTGTTTCTAAGTAGCGGATGAGCATCGGGCCTTTGCCAAGTTGTCAACTTTATGAGATGAAATTCAATTTTGGATATTTTTATATGGGATTTAATCAGGGGCTGACACATGTTCAGATAATCTATATAATTTACATGTTAAGCATGTGAGAGAACACAGGTTAGTCATTGATTGAGGATAGATATGAAAATACTAATTAGATCTCATCTCCAACTTTATCGAGTTAATCAGTTGACATGTAGCTTGCTATAAGAATTTTTATCTAGTTATTCAAATTTGATCAATTGTATAGATTGATTTTGCACCCGCACCCATCATAATGAGACATGTTATCCTATCATTTTTCAGAATTGATCTTTTTTTTCATTGGTTTATGTCAACTTGGATCATCAAATATATATAATTTTTTTTTTAAGTCTAAATCAATGTTGCAAACCGAGATTTGATTAAGTCAGTTAGCACCATCTCTCCATAAAGGAGATCAATGGATAAAACCCAATGGGCACCAACATTAAAAAAATGTTTTAATCCATCTTAAGAAAAAAAAATCTAATAGTCATATCAAAATTATATATGTTCATGATGTATATAATTTAATAAAAAAAATAAAGTATATACTCCAACGAATTGTATGAAGTCATTTTTAAACAATGTGAAAATTTTTAAATATATATTTTGTTAGACAACAAATGAAATATATGAAACTTAGAGCATCTCCAATGGACATGTTAACTCACTAGTTAATGTCATATTTTTATAAAAGATGTAAAAGAGATGCTCTAATGGAAGTGTTAAGAGCATCTCTAATGGATATGCTAACTAAACAAGATGTTAAAGTATCATGTCAGCATTTTAACCCTCCACTAGACCCTCATTTACTACTCTCTCATTTAGTTGGTTGTTGTTGCTCCAATGGACTAGCTAAATAGCTAGTCAAGATAACAGTGGACCCACCTCTCCACCCACTCAAATCTCTCCACTCACCCAAAATAATATTTTTTTGAATATTTTAAATGGTGGAACCCACATTTGGCTGGCTAAAGCACTAACTAAAGTTAACATGGAAGATAACATATGACAGGTGGGGTCTACTTTTAACATTCCCTTGACACTTCCATTGGAATACTATTTTTACATGTTTTGTAAACATATGACACTAACTAATGAGTTAACATATACATTGGAGATGCTCTAAGGGTATGTTAAATGTGGGTCCCACCTATCATATGTTAGTTTTCATGTTAATTTTAGCTAGTGCTTTAGCCAACCAAATGTGGGTCCCACCATTCAAAATGTTCAAAAAAATATTATTTTTGGTGGGTGGAGAGTTTTGAGTGAGTGGAGAGATGGACCCACTATTGTTTTAACTAGTTATCTAGCTAGTCCATTAGAACAACAACTACCAACTAAATGAGAATGTAGTAAATGAAGATCTAGTTGATGGAAGTGCTGACATGTCAATTTACCATCTTAGTTAGTTAACATATACATTAGAGATGCTCTTAGATAAGACTACAACAGTGCTTATCAGCATTCTATACTATCCAATTTAGGTAAACGTGCCTCTTTTAAAACTCCACAACAACCAATTCCCTCTATATATAGGGTGGAAACACACACCACAGTGATAGAAACAGAAAACAAGAAAGGTGTGTAAGTAGTCCAGCATGGGCTACTATGGTGTGTTCATCATCTATGCAACAATGGCGCTTGTTCTAGCTACAAGGCCTTCTTTTGGCAATGAGAGCCCTCCACCACCTTACTACAATAAACCTTGGCCACCACCATCACCTCCACACTGCCACAAATCACCACCACTAGAGCACCACCACCACCACCACCACCATCACCACCACCACCCGCCACCGCCTCGCCCGGTGCACGTCTCTAAGCCGCCTCCACCGAAAGCCTATTATGCTCACCCGCCGCCACCAAAGCCAATTTACAAGATCATTTACACTTCACCACCCCCGCCGCTAAAGACAACCTATGGGCACCCACCACCACCACCACCCAAGACCAATTACCCGTACCCACCGCCGCCCAAGATCAAGCACACTCGCTCGCCGCCTCCGAAGACCATTTACACTCCTCTTCCTCCTGCACCACCGCCGCCGCCGCCAAAGATAAAATATCCGCAGCTACCACCACCCAAGACAAAGTGCCCACACCCGCCGCCGCCGCCGTCACCCAAGACCAAGTACCCACACCTGCCACCACTGCCACCCAAGACAAAGTACACCCACCCACCACCACCACCAAAGATAAAATATACACACCCGCCACCACCCAAGACCACCTATAACTACCCACCACCGCCACCGAAGAAGGAGCACGAGTACAAGCATCCTCCGCTGTCCAAGGCTCCATACGTGCATCATCATCACCCACCACCACCACCACCACCACCTTATAAGGCTCCTTAAGTGAAATAAAGCCGTTCTATCGACCATCTGCATCAATGTAGGTCGACATGCACCACCAGCATTGGCGAAGGCAGAGTGTTTTGGTTAATTATCTTTTATGTATTGTTGTAATGTGTGTTCTTTCACTTCTTTTAAAAGCTTGTTATGGAGTGCTTTATTTTGTGATCCAACGTTGATACTTTGGACCTGTTTTGGAGCTCCGCCTGCAGTCCCGGAAGATTGAGTCATAACTCGCTATACAATATGATAGTATAATATACATTACTATATTACTATATTGCAGTGTATATTACACTATTTTATTATATGAATTTTTTTAATAAAAAAATACATTAATTTAATTCAATGTATATTTTATTTTAAAAAAAATTAATTAGGGGTGTCGAAGAATACTTATCTATTAATCATTAGTTTCTCGATAAAGATAACTATATTAATAAATGAAATCTTGTCCATTCATATATCTATTTAACCTGCATTGAAGACCCCCGTGTGAACAGCGGCCTCAAGAGAAAATCAACTCCCTGAAGTGACACTATTTTTTAACCCCGTTTGATAACATGATTGAGGGGTGATTCTGCTTTTAATTAAACACAAAGCTCAAACGTGTTACAAAACAAGTTTCAGAAAATATACTTAACTAAAAAGTTGCTTACAGCTTTTAATGCAAAATTGTTATTATTTAAAAAGCGTAGAAAATGCGATTTTCAGAAATCAAAGTCTATTTAAACCCATATAAATCAAATTCCAACAATCCATGAATCGAGCTAAATAATGTCACGCCCCAGGGCGGCCGTCCCCGAGACATGGCAAATATATAAATGATATCAGCAATCCATACACGAGATCAAATAAGAACTCCACAACATTAACGACACTAAAGCAATAACCAAATAACTGACATCAAATATATACAAATAGCGGAAGCTCAAACGACTAAGTCTGTAATTCAAAGACATATTTACAGACTGGAGTACACAATCAACTGTCCTGTGAGAGCCAATATATACAACAAAAGACATCAATAATCCACATACCGTGCACAAGCACAAGTATAATACATACAAGGAAAAGGGAATGCTGATGGCCTCTCACTCGCAAGACATCCAACGCGAACGTGGGTCTTCTACTCGTACTGCGCCAAGGGGAGCTCTTCTCTTGGATCCGACTCAGCGTCAACTGGAGGAAAACATATGCGAGGGGTGAGCCACACGCTCAGTGAATGGAACGACCCATGCAACACAACTCAAACAAATCATTTCAAGTAATTTAGGTTCCAACAGATGGAATCAACTCCTTAAGCTGGTGGGTCGAGTATCAACCCGAGCCCACCACTCCTGCACCCTCACCCCCACAGGGTGACATAGGACGTTAGGGAGCAATACCCTCACCCTCACACTCCTTAGGGATGACCTAGGCTTTGAGAAATTGCACAACTCGCAGATCGAACCAACGCCGACCTACTACACCCTCACCCTCACCCCCTCATCGGGGTGACATAGGCTCTTGGGAGGAATTTAGATGGTTTCTACGCCCTTGGTCCACTGGTAGCCCTTATCCAGGGAAGTCCATACATGGTATACTCCCATGATCAGCACATCCTCACAAATCGGCAGCACCTACGGATGGGAGCCCTCTGTCAGGCCGGCTGTCTCAACCAGGAAGTCCCTATGCGGATCCAACGAAGGAAAGAAACCAATCTACACACGCGAATATGATCCCCTTGGATCCGTCGTCATCGGTGACTACGCACCGGAACGGTAACGAATTCTCAAGAATTCCCTCCAGGGCGCATAACTCTAATGCGGGGAAAATATTCCATCATTCGTAATGACTATGCCATGGTATGACCCCCTAATAGGTCATACACTTGTCTAAACTCATTTAGACAAGATTCATGTCTCATACAGGTATAAATAAATATACAACGTATAATTAAATGAATAATTATTCCACATATTCCTTGCCTGGGGGAAAGAACCCCTTGGGAGGGCACCTTGAGGTCCCAATATAGGATACCCCGACAATCAAACAAGGAACACGGAGCACCCTAGCCCGGGTCCCAATGGTGACTTCCCAAAGTCCCTTAATCCCGATTAGGAAAATAGGAATTAATATACAACTAAAGAGTTAATAATTGAAATAATCATGGAAGCATGTAATAATATAATAACAAAGTACAATATTTTCTAAGGCATGCTTATCCTATGCATATTCATATAGGTTTAATCTAAATTAAACTAAGTGGAGACATGCATAAGTCGGGGTTATACTAACATATGACATGTATATAGGCATGTATGGCTCATGTGCATGATACCTGGATGTATAAAACCTAACATGCAACATCTAATCATAGCATGGGTGCATTCTTAGCTAAACAGGCAAATAACACATACATGCCAACAAGGTTAATATGCAGTTATGGTTCCCCAGCGGAGGGCAATGCACGTCTACGTGCATCGAACACCTCCCGACTGGGTTGGATCGACCCACTCACCGCAACCCGGGTCTATGCGTGACCGTTCGTCAAGATCTGCACGATAAGGGCATAAAAAATGGTGAGTATAACTACATAAAAACACTTAGAATTAACTAGAAATTCTAAAGGCTCAGATATGCACGCATACGGGCCCGCACGCATATCCGAGCGCCCCGACACCTACCCGAGCCCTCGGGCAGCCACATGCATGGCCCCCGCACACATGCGCACGTGCACGCACGCGTGCACGCGCTCCCGCGCCCGGCCACGCGCCTAGGCGTGCTGCCCGCGCGCGCCCAAGCCCCCAGCCGCGCGCCTAGGCGTGCTACCCGCGCGCGCCCAAGCCCCCAGCCGCGCTCCCGCGCACACTCGCGCGCCCCCGCGCGCGCCTGCGCGCACTATGGAGCTCAACACACCCGAGCCCGAGCCCCGCGCGCGGGCCCCACCAGCGCGCGTGTGCTGCCCGCGCGCGCCCAAGCCCCCAGCCGCGCTCCCGCGCACACTCGCGCGCCCCCGCGCGCGCCTGCGCGCACTATGGCGCTAAGCACACCCGAGCCCGAGCCCCGCGCGCGCCCTCCTGCTCGCGCGTCTGCGCGCGCACGCGCGCGGACAGCCCCCCGCGCGCCCATGCCTGTCCTAACCCCTCCCCATCCCTCGCACACACCCCAACCCACATACATGGCATGCAAGACCCCTCTAGTAGCCCCAACCACAAGAAAACACAGAAATGGGAGGAGGAGAGCTTACCAAATGGAGGGGGAAAGGAAGGGGAGACCCTTCGGGTGCTCTTGGCGCACCAAAACCACCACAATCACCACCACCAACACCACCACCTCCACAGCCCCTCCACAGCCCTCTAATGGCTAAAAACAGGGAAATAAATAGGGGCTAAGAGAGAAGAGGATCAACAACATCATCAACAACACACACTTTACACACCTTCTTTGTGTTCCTTCTTCTTCTTCTTCAACAATACACACACACACAAATGCACACACATGGAAAGTTGAAAGCCAACCCCCCCCCCCCCCAACACACACAAAAAAGAGTGGGAGAGAAAGAGAGGGTCAAAGCTCCAATTGGGGGGGGGGGGGGGTAATGCGAAGGAATTAAAGGGGGGTGAACATAGGCTAGTCTCACCCACTCACATATAAAATAACCAAGTGATTGCTTAACCATTAAGCAAGGGGTGGTAAGGTTACCATGGGTGATCACATTCACCAAAATATCTAAACACTATTCCTCCCACAAAACCAGTAACGATCGAAACCCGGATACAGTTCAAAACTGCATATTTTCCCAAACGTTACCGGAATTCAATGAAATTTTTATGGGTAGTACAGAATAGTACCAGGACCCATAATATGCAGTTATATTTTCAATCGGAGTACTACAGCTCACGCAGATAGCTAAAATTCAAAATTTTAACGGCTCCGATCGAAAAATGAAAAATTTTGAAAATGGCCAGAAATGACCCAAAGGTTACCCAAAGGCTAAAAAGTGACACATATATAACATTCTTCCCCCCTTAGGAAATTTTGTCCACAAACTTTAAAACAAAAACATCTAGGAAGGGAAAAGATGTGGATATGCGTCACGCATGGCGTTCTCACGCTCCCAAATGGCCTTGGCACCAGAACGGCGCTGCCATCGCACCTTAACCAACTAGACGGTCTTGGTGTGGAGCTTCTTCCCGCGGCGGTCCACGATCTTGATCGACTGCTCCACGAATGACAAGCCCGGCTCGAAGACGAGCGGCTCGAACGCAATGACGTGAGCAGGATCGTGGACTTAGCGCCTCAGCTGCGAGACATTGAAGACGTCATGGCCTTGAGCCAATCGTGGGGGCAGAGCTATTGTAACAGGCCACCTCTCCAATCCGCTCAAGGATGAGAAACGGCCAAGAAAGGCTGACACAACTCGCCCCGAACATCGAAATTGAGGATGCCCTTAACTTGGGACACCATCAAGGAAACATGGTCGCCAAAACCGAAGGTAAGCTCATGGCGACGATGACCTACGTAGCTTCCTGACGGTTTAGGGCAGTGCAGAGGCACACACGAACCATCCAGGCTACCGTAAGTTCCAAATCGTCCACTTGACAGGCTGTCCGCCGACGATGAAACGCTATACTTAAATGATGGCTCGCGTCAAAACCTGCCAAAGGTTGCGCAAGCACCTCAAAGTAACCCACGCGTCTCGATCCGAAATAGCGCCGACTGGATTGCCATGAAGACGAACAATCGCGAAGGCTCATACCCGCGTCGAAGCGTCCAGAGACTCAGTTAGACAGATAGGGAGGGGACTCACTCCAACGTCCACTGAGGAATCTTGATGGACGAACACTTCCAAACGCGACGATCCATAACTTCACATGAGGACATGCCGACCAACAACCTCAACGAAGGCTACCCTAGAATAGCCCACGGAGGTCTAAACGGCCCACCACTTTTGAGATCCTTGTAGGCATCTGGCGCATTCGTCTACCCCGACGGCAATACTCCAAATTCGTAGTGCCCGAAACGGTCACAAAAGGCCATTTTCATAATGCCCAACTCCCGGATCTCCTATTAGGGTACCCTGCGTGAAGATCGATCAATGGAAAGACACTGGCTCCCAAAGCTGGTCAAAACAGATCGTCTATTCGCGGCACGGGGTACTTGATCTTCAACCCCTACGGGGAGATCAAAATAATTCCTGGGAAAATTAAGTCCAAATTCTGCTCCTCGAGCATGGCTAGCGCTCATGATGTCACTTACACGCTGGGTAAGCCACTCAACCGCACTTAATCCGCAAGACATGCAACAGGAGGTCGTCGATCCCTGACAATGCATATGCGATATCATCTATCTGATATGGCGGTTGAGTCCCATCATGAACGCTTAGCGTCGCATCTCCTCATTTATGACCCATGTGCGGGCAAAACGCAACAGTACCGCAAACTGTGCTTCACATGCCGTGACCAATAGGTCGCCTCACTATAACCATTGGAACTCCAGCATCATGCACTCAATTGGCAGATACATCACGGGGAGTCCACGCTCTCGACCTCATAACTTAACACCCAATCCCGATCGTACGCATCACTACTCGCTTCAGCACCTTCCAAGTGAGAGGGAAAGGCAATCATCCAAGGGATGTTTCAAAGATATTCCCTGCCCGGGGGAAAGAACCCCTTGGGAGGACACCTTGAGGTCCCGATATAGGATATCCCGACAACCAAACAAGGAACACGGAGTACCCTAGCCCGGGTCTCAATGATGACCTCGCAAGGCCCCTTAATCCTGAGTAGGAAATTGAAAGAAGACATCACCCATTAATGGATAATACGCCACACCCTCAAAACTTGAAACCAACGTCGCTCTCGAAACTCCAAGGTACACCCCCGATAAACAGAACGGTGGAGAATACGGTCTCCATCCGGCACAGGGGGTATCTCTAGCACCACTGGTGGATCTGCAGCTAAGGGTACCTGCGGGACCTCCTCGCGGGTCGCCTGCAGCTCCTGGATCTCTCGTGCCTGCTCAGCCAACACTCTTGTCTGGGCCTCCAGTGCCCTCGTCTGAGTCTCCAGAAGATCCGCCATCTGAGCATAAGCACGCGCCCATGCCGGAGGATCCTGTGCAGGTCCTGGCCCAACAGCCGAGGACTCTCCAGTAGACTCCTCGCCTCCGGTAGGTTCGAAAACCTCCGAAGCCCGAGGGTGACCACGTCCACGCGCCTGTCTCTGAGGAGGCACATCAGCAAACTAAGGAACCAGCACTAGGATCAGAATACTCATATAGAAATCCTAGGACTCATCTCTAAGAAAACAATTGGCTCTGACAGGACATGGCTCTGATACCAACTTTTGTCATGCCCCAGGGCGGCCGTCCTCGAGACATGGCAAATATAAATGATATCAGCAATCCATACACGAGATCAAATAAGGACTCCACAACATCAACGACACTAAAGCAATAACCAAATAACTGACATTAAATATATACAAATAGCGGAAGCTCAAACGACTAAGTCTGTAATTCAAAGACATATTTACAGACTGGAGTACACAATCAACTATCCTGTGAGAGCCAATATATACAACAAAAGACATCAATAATCCACATACCGTGCACAAGCACAAGTATAATACATACAAGGAAAAGAGAATGCTGATGGCCACACACTCGCAAGACATCCAACGCGAACGCGGGTCTTCTACTCGTACTGCGCCAAGGGGAGCTCTTCTCTTGGATCCGACTCAGCGTCAACTGGAGGAAAACATATGCGAGGGGTGAGCCACACGCTCAGTGAATGGAACGACCCATGCAACACAACTCATACAAATCATTTCAAGTAATTTTGGTTCCAACAGATGGAATCAATTCCTTAAGCTGGTGGGTCGAGTATCAACCCGAGCCCACCACTCCCGCACCCTCACCTCAACAGGGTTTCATAGGACGTTAGGGAGCAATAACCTCACCCTCACCCTCCTTAAGGATGACCTAGGCTTTGGGAAATTGCACAACTCGCAGATCGAACCAACGCCGACCCACTACACCCTCACCCTCACCCCCTCCTCAAGGTGACATAGATTCTTGGGAGGAATTTAGATGGTTTCTACGCCCTTGGTCCACCGGTAACCCTTATCCAGGGAAGTCCATACCTGGTATACTCCCATGATCAGCACATCCTCACAAATCGGCAGCACCTACGGATGGGAGCCCTCTGTCAGGCCGGCTGTCTCAACCAGGAAGTCCCTGCGCAGATCCAACGAAGGAAAGAAACCAATCTACACACGCGAATATGATCCCCTTGGATCCGTCGTCATCGGTGACTACGCACCGGAATGGTAACGAATTCTCAAGAATTCCCTCCAGGGCGCATAACTCTAATGCGGGGAAAATATTCCATCATTCGTAATGACTATGCCATGGTATGACCCCCTAATAGGTCATACACTTGTCTAAACTCATTTAGACAAGATTCATGGCTCATACAGGTAAATAAATATACAACGTATAATTAAATGAATAATTATTCCAGATATTCCTTGCCTGGGGGAAAGAACCCCTTGGGAGGGCACCTGAAGGTCCCAATATAGGATACCCCGACAACCAAACAAGGAACACGGAGCACCCTAGCCCAGGTCTCAATGGTGACTTCCCAAAGTCCCTTAATCTCGAGTAGGAAAATAAGAATTAATATACAACTAAAGAGTTAATAATTGAAATAATCATGGAAGCATGTAATAATATAATAACAAGGTACTATATTTTCTAAGGCATGCTTATCCTATGCATATTCATATAGGTTTAATCTAAATTAAACTAAGTGGGGACATGCATAAGTCGGGGTTATACTAACATATGACATGTATCTAGGCATGTATGGCTCATATGCATGATAGCTGGATGTATAAAAACCTAATATGCAACATCTAATCATAGCATGGGTGCATTCTTAGCTAAACAGGCAAATAACATATACATGCTAACAAGGTTAATATGCAGTTATGGTGCCCCAGGGAAGGGCAATGCACGTCTACGTGCATCGAACGCCTCCCGACTGGGTTGGATCGACCCACTCACCGCAACCCGGGTCGATGGGTGACCATTCGCCAAGATCTGCACGATAAGGATATCAAAAACGGTGAGTATAACTACATAAAAACACTTAGAATTAACTAGAAATTCCAAAGGCTCAGATATGCACGCTTACGGGCCCGCACGCATGCTAGTACGCGCGTACGCACGCATATCCGAGCGCCCCAATACCCACCCGAGCCCTCGGCAGCCACACGCGTGGCCCCGCACACATGCGCATGTGCACGCACGTGTGCACGCGCTCCCGTGCTCGGCCGCGCACCCAAGCGTGCTGTCCGCGCGTGGCCAGGCCCCCAGCCGCGCTCCCACGCGCGCCTACGCGCACTCGGGCGCTCAGCATACCCGAGCCCAAGCCCCGTGCGTACGCGCGCGCACGGGCGCGGACAGCCCCCCACGCGCCCATGCCTGGCATAACCCCTCTCCAGCCCTCCCACACACCCCAACCGACATACATGGCATGCAAGACCCCTCTATTAGCCCCAACCACAAGAAAACACAGAAATGGGAGGAGGAGAGCTTACCAAATGGAGGGGGAAAAGAAGGGGAGACCCTTCGGGTGCTCTTGGCGCACCAAAACCACCACAATCACCACCACCAACACCACCACCTCCACAGCCCCTCCACAGCCCTCTAATGGCTAAAAACAGGGAAATAAAGAGGGGCTAAGAGAGAAGAGGATCAATAACATCATCAACAACACACACTTTACACACCTTCTTTGTGTTCCTTCTTCTTCTTCTTCAACAACACACATACACACACACAAATGCACACACAGTAGAAAAAAAAAAAAAGAGGCGTGAGAGAGAGTGGGAGAGAAAGAGAGGGTCAAAGCTCCAATTGGGGGGGGGGGGTAATGGGAAGGAATTAAAGGGGGGTGAACATAGGCTAGTCTCACCCACTCACATATAAAATAACCAAGTGATTGCTTAACCATTAAGCAAGGGGTGGTAAGGTTACCATGGGTGATCAAATTCACCAAAATATCTAAACACTATTCCTCCCACAAAACCGGTAACGATCGAAACTCGGATACAATTCGGAACTGCATATTTTCCCAAACGTTACCGGAATTCAATGAATTTTTATGGGTAGTACAGAATAGTACAGGACCCATAATATGCAGTTATATTTTCAATCGGAGTATTGCAGCTCACGCAAATAGCTAAAAGTCAAAATTTTAACGGCTCCGATCGAAAAATGAAAAATTTTAAAAATGGCCAGAAATGACCCAAAGGTTACCCAAAGGCTATAAAGTGACACATATATAACAAATAAGATGAAAGTAAAATTAACCTTAGCTCAAATTCTATTGAGCTCAAATCATGTAAGTCTTAAATTAAGTTTAAAATTCATAAATCCAAATATATAACTCATGAATCAAACTGATCAATAATTATTATTTTTAAAGAATATCGCATGGCTTTAACACGTGAGATTATCCGGGTCAGGTAATATTGCTCGTTTGGAGGGCTGGAGAGGGGTTTATACATATTCCAGGAATTGTTGACTTTATCAATGGAATAAGAGATTTTGTGTTTGGTTGTGTTTTCAGTTATTTTCATTGGGAAACGTAATAATAAAGGTTGAAGTATTTGGTTAATGAAGAATAAGATGAGAATAAGGTGTAAAAAGTTGATTTGACATGTGGGCTCCATTGATGTATAAGAGGTGATGACAGATGATTTGATGTGATGATATATGATTTGATAGATGGGTCCCCTTATTCCAGTGCAGGAATAACACAATTTCATGGGTGGACTTGGAATACAAATACCAGCTTATTCTCTCCTTATTCCGCATAGCTATACCTCCTTTTTCCATCTACCCAAACACCCTTTTTGTCTATTCCTCCCATATTCCACCCCTATTCTGCTAGCCAAACGGGGCTTACATTTTTAAGCATGTGAAGTTTTGATAAATTCTTATAGTTTTTATTATAAGTTTATCCAGTCTGGATCGATTGAAGTAGTCAATGTTAGAAATGGTACTGCATTTAACAAATAATTAAATATGCAACTTACTATGTAAGCTGCCTCTGATCCTACAGGGTAAACCATGTTTAAATAATAAAACTGTACCAGTTAAGCGCCTCTTTAAAATGCCTACAACGATCAGTTCCTTCTATATATAGTATGAACTGTGGAGGGACATACCACAATGAATAGAGAGGTGTGATTTTTTTTTCTTGGAAGATTAGTGTCCCAGGGTTTGATTCCATAACTTTCTTTACGGAGAAGGGTTTACTGGCTGACTTTTTCAAAGCTCAGTTCGTGAGAGTTGTGACTTTGAGTAGTAGTCCGTCATG
Organism: Acorus calamus; assembly: GCA_030737845.1. NCBI lineage: Eukaryota > Viridiplantae > Streptophyta > Magnoliopsida > Acorales > Acoraceae > Acorus > Acorus calamus. The sequence goes on from CM060872.1 coordinate 10,889,850, forward strand.
GGTTACTATGGTGTGTTCATCATCTATGCAAATGTAGTGCTTGTTATAGCGACTTGCGAGCCACCATAACCGACTCCGCCACTGCATGTCTATAAGCCTCTACCACCTTGGAGGACCATTAACACTTCATCACCACCGTGGGCGCGCGGGGCACGACCAGTCATGGCCATGTTCATATCACCTCCACCACTCAAGACAGAGTATCCACACCCTCTGCCACCGCCCGAGACCATGAACACTCGCTCACCACCTCCAATTCCTCCTCCAATACTGCCGCCGGTGCCGCCAAAGACAAACTATGCGCACCCACTGCCCAAGCATGCCTTAGACAATATTATAACTTTGTTGTTATATTATTTAAAATACTTTCATGATTAATTACTTGCTTAATTAATTATATGTTGTATATTTATTTATACTTATGAGCCATGAACCTTGCCTAATGAGTTTAGGCAAGTGTACGACCACTCAGGGGGTCATACCATGGCAAGTGACGCTACAAATGTTATGTTTTTCCCCGCATCTGAGTTATGCGCCCTTGAGAGAATTCATGAGAATTCGTTACCCCTTTTCGATGTCTAACAATCGATGAGGACGGATCCATGAGGATCGTATTCGCGAGTGTTGAGTGTTCTCCCCTTCGTCGGTTCTGTGTTGAAGCTGCGTGGCTTGTAGCCATCCTGCAGGGTGCTCTCAAACACTATTCATGACACTAGTTGGTGTGCCCATATGGTAGAGGTAGCAGTCATGGAGAGGCTACCACACAGAAGCTCCCCGGGAGAGGGCTACCAGATAATGAATGGTGTAGGAACAGTCGACCTTATTCCCTAAAGTCCTATGTCACCCTGTGTGGGTGAAGGTGCGAGAGTGGTGGGCTCGGATTGATACCTGACCCACCAGCCTATGTAGTTGGTTCCATCTGTTGGAATTTAATTTACTTGAAATTATTAATATGAGTTGTGCTGCATGGATTGTTCCATTCACTGAGCGTGTGGCTCACCCCTCGCATATGTTTTCCTCCAGTTGTTGCTTAGTCAGATCTGAGGGAGGAGCTCCCTTAGGCGCAGGACCAGTAGCAGAGCAGCATTCGTGTTTTGGGTTTTGCGAGCGAGAGGCCATCAGCATCCCCCTTTTCCCTTGTATGTATTTTTACTCATGCTTGTGCCCAGTATTTGTATGTTGATGTATTTTACCTTATTTTGGCTCTCACAGGACAGTTGATGATGTGCTCTGATCTGTAATATGTCTTTGAATTACAAACTTAGTCGTTTAAGCTTCCGCTACTCGTATATATATTATGTCAGCTACCTTGTAATTCCTTTATTGCCTTGGATGTTGTGTTAGAGCCTTCATTGATCTCGTGTATGGATTTGCTGATATTATATATATTTGCCACGTCTCGAGGATAGTCGCCCTGGGTCGTCACAAATCCGACAACTCAAGGATGTCAAGAAGATGTAGGAGAAGGAGATAAAGAGCATACAAACACTTTCTTTGATGAATCAGGCCAGAATTTAAATGAGGGGTGGACTTTGTCAACGTTAGAGTTTAATTGTCAGATTGATGCATACAAAGGTTATCAATTGTTGAAGCAACAAGTCGTTTGATATGTTGCTCAACATATTTCACATGTTTTGGCCAGACATGAAGACAATCCCCGAGTCTATCTATGATGCCAAAAAGAGGCTGCATGACTTGGGTTTTGAGATATGAGAATTCATGCATTCAAGTATTATTGTGCACTATTTTGGAAGCATAATGAAGAGGCAGAGAGTTGTCCGGTATGTCATGAGCCGCTATATAAGTCCCATGATGGCAAGATAAAAAAGATTACCCATAAGTCATTATGATATTTTTCAGTCAAGCCAAGATTTTTGCAGAGGCTTTTTATGTCAAGATATACAGCGAGAGATATGAGGTGGCATAATGTGAAGAGAGTAGATGATGATGCTTTGAGTCATCCAGGTTATGGGGAAGCGTGGAAACATTTGGATGAAAGTTATCCTCAGTTCTCAGCTGATGCAAGAAATGTTCGGTGGGTCTTGCATCATACGATTTTAATCCATTCGATAACATGAGTTTGTCATATAGCATGTAGCCTGTTATACTCGTGCCCTATAATTTGCTACCTTGAAAATTGATGAAGGAGCCATTTCGCATGATGTCACTTCTCATTCCTGCATTGTTGTCTCCTAGGAGAGAAATTAATGTATACTTATGCCCTTTAATAGATGAGATGAAAGAGTTGTGGGACTTTGGTGTGGAAACCTATGATGCCACAAGTGGTTAGAATTTTCTATTGCACTCAGTTGTCATGTGGACAATTAATGTTTTTTCTTGTATCCTGGAATTTGTCTGGCTGGAGTACTCATGGTTACAAGGCATGTCCTATATGTTTAGATGATACTTCATCTACAGGGATTACAAGCAAAATATGCTTTATGTTTCATCACCGTTATTTGCTATTTGGTTATTGTTGAAAGTTTATTATATATTTGGGTGCTTTATTTTGTCATTAAAAGTCCCTTGTGGTTCATATCATTACTTTGGATGGATTTAATTTTATTACTAACCATTCTCTTGTAAATCCAGATGTTTTCATCAAATAGTGTAATTCACCAATACTAAAATTTGTCTATGAATATTTGGTTACCGCATGAAAAATGATGTGAAAAATTGGTATATATCCTTATTAATAGTCTTATATATATATATATATATATATATATATATATATATATATATGATCTTTTTGTGTATATTATAAGTACAATAAGTGAAATATGATACTGAAATTGGAAGAGAGGGAAAGAAACACAAGTGACAACCAAAGATAAGGCTCACTCTCAATGGAATCCACCATAGAGAGAGAGCAAGGAAGACAAGAACACTAGTTCTTTCAAATTTGTCATAGATTCTATTTCATTAACTGTCTACATCACTACAAGTGTTGAGAATTATATAGCATGGTCACATGAATAGGTTGAATGGCTAACTCTACATTCTATGTTGACTAAAAAAGCTCCAAGCCAGAAAAATAAAAAACTTTGACCACAACTATCCATTATAGGATCCAAAACTAGAGATTCAGTTTTCATTCAAATACTACAATTCACAAATTTAGTGACTTCTACGTATCATCAGAAACCTGTTTTTCATTTAGATGTCCAGTTTCAAAGCAAGAAACAGCTTGTGAATTGGACATTTGTAGAAAAAATTATAGTTGATTTACTAAAATGCACTACAAGAAATCGAGGCATTAGCTGTGAAATAATTTGTAAAATTTCTAGCAAAAACTCTTTCTCGAAGAAATATGTTCATTGCAATTATCATTGCAGAAGCCTAGTATGGGATTCCTTTTTGCTTCAAAATTTTGATTTTCATAGCAAAAGTTCAACTTTAGCTATACAAAATTATTTTCGCAGCAAATGGTATACTTTCATAGCAAAATGCTACCTTTTGCTACAAATTTATTTTCATAGCAAAAGGTTATGGCTAAAAAGAATTTCGCGGCAAATGGTAGACGTTTGTGAAAGTCCTGTAGATACCCCAATTTTGACCGTCTAGAAAGACTGAAATACTTCAAGTAACACCTGGAAATAACCCACATTTGGGCATCAAATAGAAAACCCAACTTCAGAAGACCGAAAACCCAAAACCCTGGCCCCAAACCCTAGAAAAACCTAAACCCTGACCCCAAACCCTAGAAACCTAAAACCCTGGCCCCAAACCCTAAAACCTAAGAAACCCTGGAAAAGGGCGGCTAACACAAGCTAGCCGCCCCCCTGGCCGACCACAAACCGCTTCCCTGGATGGGACATAAAGCAGCATTAAATGCTAATCATTGTGGCGGGTTGTGATCTGTAGCCGCCCCATCTTAGCCGGATCAATCCAAGTAACCGACCCGAGCCACCGCTTGTTAGAGATGGGACGTTTGGCAGGTCATGATGGGGGCGGCTACCAGGAAGTAACCGCCCCATCCTGGGTGGCTAGTTTCAACTAGCCGCCCTTCACCTGGTCTCTGACAGAAGAACCAGAGAATTAATGAAGGGTGTAATCAAACACACTATTAACCAAGCCACTCTATTACCCCTTGGATAATCCCCTGCCTCTCTTTTACTATAAATAGAGGGGGTTCAAAACATTTCAACAACACCATCAAATTCCAATTCACAACCACCAACACACCATCAACCCCCCCCCCCCACTCTCAAGCCCATTTCACCACTTGAAATCCGGAGAGAGAGAGAGAGAGAGAGAGAGTCCCATTTGTGAGAGAAAAAAACCTATTTCTCACACAAATCCGCCCTCCCAATCCACCCTCCAAAACCCGGGTTAAACTAGGTTTAGCCTCTATCAAAACCAAACCAGTTTCCTACCGAAGTTCTGCCCAAATCCACCCAGGTACCGGACGGCTAACCCTAGTCAGCCGCCCCTGTCCTACACCACACCAGCACCCTATTGTCCCAAGACTCCTTTTGTCAAGCCCCGGAAGCAGAATAGGATTACTTGTTTTTCATCTCTGTGTACGGTATATCCGTGTCTCAGAGCGGAGACCCCACAAACTCCCCCCGCCAGGCAATCAAATCCAACCCCACTTTTCCTGCTTTTCAGAAAAGCAGGTGGTGATCACACACACACCGAAGTCCCCTTGAGCTGTTGTCGAGCGCCTCGACCGGGAACGATACCCCACCACCCTTCCGAGAGACGATCTAGTCGAGCTCGCCAAGGTGCGCACTGATCCAAATCCCTGAAGAACCCCCACACACGCGGATTTTCACACACCGACAAGTCCACCTTTTGCTACGAAATGCTACGAAAACAGTTTCGTCGCAAAAGGCAACCTTGTGCTAGCAAAAATATAATTGCATAGCAAAAGGTGGACTTTTACTACGAAATAAGTTCATAGCTATAAGTATATAAATTTAATTAAAAATACAGACCTTTCTCTATGATATATTTCATAGGAAAAACTCACATTTTTATAGAAAAAACTTTTTTGATTTTTTAAAAGAAAATTATATTATAATTAAAAAATATTTAAGGAGAAGATAAACATACACCATTTGCTTGTCTACTAATCTCTTGTACTAGTTCTATTCCATTATGCCTGTGCATAATAAGCAGCGATCTTCAAAAAAAAAATCAAGATATATTGTATACCCTGTTAGAATAAACGGGTCGGACACCTATGATGGGCTGACACTCCTGGCCCATTAAGTGAGTGCAATGGATAAGATGTGTTAGTTATTTGTGAACAGTCATATCCATTGCATCTCTCGATCCCTTCTTTATGTATTGATCACATCAATGATCAGAAATAACTGACAGACAAAAAGCATACCATAAGAAAACAAAGAGAGGGATCTTGAGTTGTGAAAACCATTGAGAAGTCCAAATAGATTTTGTGATTCCTCAAGACTTGTGAAGCATTGATTCATCTTCAAGAAGAGATCCCATTTCCACTGTGAAGATCAAGAGGAAACCCAAATCTTGATTTATCTAATTCTTCATTGGTATCAGAGCTAATAAAGATCTTTTGTGCTTCACTGAATGATTAAATTACATTCATGCCCAGAGATTCATTGTTCTACATGATTATACATGATATACACCTTGAGGACCCATCAATGGTATCTTTTTCTATGTTCATTATTAAATGCTTAAATTGCATGTGTATGTAGCCCTATATGTATGCAAACTATCTAGAAAGTTTCATGTTTTTATATGCACAATAGTATGAGAAACAATTACATACATGTTTTCAGCCCGAAACGTACTATCATGTATATCTTTTTATACGCAATTTTTGGTGATGTAAAACATATGTCAGTTTGTTCTACTCATCAATATGATTAATTTGGTATACAGTTGGCCCTATATGATTTTGAAACGGGAGAGAATCGATGCCCTAGTTTTGGACCATATTGTCTTTGGGGGCTTCTTTTCTCTCTATGAAAAGTTTCATTGTTAAATGTTCATGTATTTAAAAACTACTCATTGAGATCTTTCTAATCATAGAAAGAACTCTTAAAATGGATAACAAAAGTTTTTGATGAAAAAAAAAATTGAGACTTGGTTTTTCCTTTTTGTCGAGAGGTTGATGAAGGCATGCACGTGCACCCACGTGCACATCCTTCATGCATGTGCGGTCACGTGCATTACCAAAAAAATCAAATTGAAATGTATCAATTTTATTTTTTCATGATACAATAATAAATCATTTAGTTTATATTTATGCATGTTATGCATAATTGTAGTAGTGACGTTCTATTTATCATTGATTAGATATGGATTGGAATATTGAATGGAATCCTGATCATGATGGTTTTTACACATTGTATTATGGCTACACTGAGTGCAAAATGAATCCAGAGAAACAAACAACGCAAGAACATATCGATCATTTCAATGATATGTATCGAGAACCATATTTGAGTCATGAATATTTTTCACATCAGAGTTTAGGAGCAATGTTCTCCTTAACTCATTGCCTGATTCGTATTAACCAGTTGTTGAAGACATTAAGAGTAGACTTCAGTTATCCAACTACTCAGGCATTGTCATAGAGCTTCAATTAGAAAGAGAGCGCCAAATTCATAGAGGAATTCGGTGATTTGCTATATTGTCTCAATTTTTAAATCTCAAGAGCGCAAGGCAAATAGGCCTTGGCACGGGCATGGAAAGACTATCACTCAATGGAGTTCCTGTTTCAAGGATTGAACGCCATGTAATTAGAGTTTTTTTATATATGAATGAGTTACAATCAAGTGGGGGTAACTGGGTTACTAGCTTTATTGATATATTCACTTTAAAAATGTTAGGCAAATATTGACTAGCGTTTGGTTGCGTGATTGCGCAGCATTTGCAACTGCAGGAAGTTGGTTCTACAATCGTGCAACCAAATAGTTATACAATCGCAGCTTCCTGCAAACAGATTTCAAGCAAATAGTTTCCAAAAGCTGCGATTTGAGAAAGCTGGGGGGAGGTAGCTTCCTGCAGAATAAATTTTAAACCCAGTGATTGCAGAAAATCAGTTTTGCAATCGCGTTACCAAATGCTAAGCAATGATGATACCATACTTGTTGTATAGGAGATGATTTTGAGCAATGTGAGCTTTCAATCTTGTGTCATGTATCGAATTATCATGACTTAGCAAATTTGCTGCAAACATTAGTATGCGTGTTTAGAAAATATTAATTTTTGCGCTGTTATGTCTATATGTTGTAGCGAGTATGACTTCTGCATCCAAAAACATTATAGCTGATCTGAACAAGGGAGAGAAACTGAATGGAGATAATTTTGATATTTGACATCGAAAGGTTCAATATATTCTCGAAGAACAAGAAGTTCTTGAAACCCTTAACTAAACTCCAATAGAACCTGAAAATAGAAACTCAGCACAACATAGAAGAGATCTGGAGGCTTTTCAAATATGGAAAAGAAAGAATAGCATTGCTCACATTACGCTGTTGAGTTATGTGCAAGATGATCTCGTGTGTGAGTTTGAGAAATATGATACGGCTCAGGAAATGTGGTTTGCCCTAAAAGAAAATTTCAGAATGACTTCAGCCATTGAAATTCGACAGCTCACTATCAAATTTGAAACTTATGTGAAATGTCAACATCCAACCATGAAGCAACATTTAAGAGAAATGTCAAACATGATAAGAGAGCTGAATTCTGCTGGCCATATTCTTACTGATGAACAACAGGTTTATGCAGTCAGCTGATCCCTTTCACAAAATTGGGAACACATGAAAGTAAGCATGACACACAATGAAAATATCAAAACTTTTATTGATATTGCACGTTATGTAAAGTTGGAAGCTGAGCGCCTAGAGGCTACTAAGACTACAACTCATGCCTATGTCACTGAGACAAGTTCCAACAAAGCTTCAGGCTCTAAAGGAAAGGGAAGTGGAAAGTCATTCAACTCTGGAAAGAAGAAAAAAGGGGCAGTTCCACAGGGTAAAGATAAGAAACATGAAACCAACCAGCGTAAGAGAGGGAAGCAAAGTGGTGGAAAGAAGGACAAGAGTGAGATGAAATGCTACAACTGTGGCATTCTGGGTCATTTTGCTTGTGAGTGCACTGAGCCTAAGAAATACAAGGTAATTTCTCACTCTACTCCTCATTTCAGTTATGTTTCTAGCAGTGTGTTTCTCTCATTGAATCTCATCCTCTGTGGACTTTAGACTTAGGAGCCACCGACCACATAGCTAGAGACAGGAGCATTTATAGAGTATCGATGTGTCCCAGTGGGAGCAAGGTGGATTTATGTGGAAAACAATTACAAAGTAGAAGTTAAAGGAATTGGCACTTGCTGTCACGCCCCAGGGCGGCCATCCCCGAGACGTGGCAAAATATATATATGATATCAGCAATCCATACACGAGATCAAATAAGGACTCCACAACATCAAAGGAAATAAAGCAATAACCAAGTAACTGATATCAAATAAATACAAAAAGCGGAAGCTCAAACGACTAAGTCTGTAATTCAAAGACATATTTACATACTAGAGTACACAATCAACTGTCCTGTGAGGGCCAATATACACAAAAAAGACATCAACAATCCACATACCGTGCAAAAGCACAAGTAGAATACATACAAGGAAAAAGGGGATGCTGATGGCCTCTCACTCGCAAGACATCCAACGCGAACGCGGGTCTCCTACTCATACCGCGCCAAGGGGTGCTCCTCTCTCGGATCCGGCTCAGCGTCAACTGAAGGAAAACATATGCGAGGGGTGAGTCACACGCTCAGTGAATGGAACAATCCATGCAACACAACTCATATTAATCATTACAAGTAAATTAAATTCCACCCGAGGGAAACAACTACTTACGCTGGTGGGTCGAGTATCAACCCGGGCCCACCACTCCCGCACCCTCACCCCCACAAGGTGACATAGGACTTTAGGGAGCAATACCCTCACTCTCACCCTCCTTAAGGATGACCTAGGCTTTGGGAAATTGAATAAACTGGTAGATCGGACCAACGCCGACCCGCTACACCCTCACCCTCACTCCCTCCTCGGGGTGACATAGGCTCTTGGGAGGAATTTAGATTGTTTCGACGCCCTTAGTCCACCGGTAGCTCGTATCCAGGGAAGCCCATACCTGGTATACTCCCATGATTTGCACATCCTCACAAATCGGCAGCACCTACGGATGGGAGCCCTCTGTCAGGCCGGCTGTCTCAACCAGGAAGTCCCTACGCGGATCCAATGAAGGAAAGAAACCAATCTACACTCACGAATATGAACCCATTGGATCTGTCGTCATTGGTGACTACGCACCGGTACGGTAACGAATTCTCAAGAATTCCCTCCAGTGCGCATAACTTAGATGCGGGGAAATTCTATTGTTCGTAATGACTATGCCATGGTATGACCCTCTAATAGGTCATACACTTGTCCAAACTCATTTAGACAACATTCATGGCTCATACAGATATAAGATGTTCTCTGCCTGGGAAAAGAACCCCTTGGGAGGGTACCTTGAGGTCCCGATATAGGATACCCCGACAACCAAACAAGGAACACGGAGCACCCTAGCCCGGGTCTCAATGGTGACTTCCCAAGGTCCCTTAATCCCGAGTAGGAAGATAGGATTAATTATACTATGAAGAATTTATTTAAGGAATTAAACATGGTAGCATTTAATAATATAAAAACAAGGTTATAATATTTCCCAATGCATGTTTATCCTATGCATAATCATATAGGTTTAATCTAAATTAAACGAGATGTGAAGATGCATGGATCAAGGATATGCTAACATGGAACGTGGCATCTAGGCATGTATGTGTTAGGCCTGTGTCATTTAGAGTCCTATTTTCGATCGGAGTCGCTAAAATTTTGGTTTTTAGCTACTTGCTGGTGTTTGAGGACTCTGATTGAAATATAACTGCGTATTATGGGTCTTGGTACAGTTTAATACTGCCCATAAAATTTTCGTTTAATTCCGATAACGTTTTTGGAATTATGCAGTTTCGGATTGATATTTGGATTTGATTTTGTTAAAATCCAAGACGAAGAGATAAAAATCCGATATTATTACGAGATGTTCAGTTTTGAGATAGCTTCCATATAGAAGTGGAATTGGATCAACTGGATTCGTATATTAAAAGTTATGGGTATTTTTCCGAGTATACCCCAAAGTTGAGAAATCCAGGCAGCAGCCCTGTAAGATGTTTAGCCTAGATTTTGGAATAGCTGGAGAGGTAATTTGATCTAGGTGTAAACATGAAAGTTGTAGATAATCGTCTTATCTTTCAAATGCCACTGGAATCGTGCAATTCTGAGCTGTATTGAGGAAGTTATGGCCGTTTAAGTGAAGGCTGCGCAGAGATTTTAAGTCCGAGGATGACTTGGTCATTTACTCGACCTTTGCTTATTTAATCCCCAAATGTGCACGACTTTGGGTCTCTCCTCCTCTCTTTTCTGGTCCAGCCCCCCTTTTGTATGTGTTTTGGGTGGAGGAGGTGATGGTGGTGGAGAAGAAGATCAAAAAGGAGTGGAAAAGGTGTGTTTATGTTGTTGTTGTGCTTTGTTATCCTCCCTTCTTAATCCATCTTCCTCAAGCTCCCCCTCATTGTTTTCCCCTCCCCTTTGGACAGCAGCCCCCCATGTGTTTGTTGTAATGCCACATTGAAGAAGAAGAGCAAGGAAGAGGTGGTGGTTGTGGTGGTTGCGGTTGGGGTGGCCGAGGGTGCGCTTGCGAGCCCCTACGCCCCCCTTTCCTTTCCTTTTCCCCCCTCTCCTTTGGTGAGTTTTCCCTCTTCTTTTTGTGGTTCTTATGCATATAAGGAGTGCTTGGTTGTTGGTGGAGGTGGTGATGAAGTCTCCTCTTCCAATGTATTTGAAGGTGTGTTGTTTGTAAGGAGGTGCGGGGCGTCGGGGGTGCTCGCATGCGTGCGGAGTGCGCGGGAAGCATGCATAAGGTGCTCGCATGCGTGCGGAGTGCGCGGGAAGCATGCATGAGGTGCTCGCATGTGTGCGGAGTGCGCGGGAAGCATGCATAAGGTGCTCGCATGCGTGCGGAGTGCGCGGGAAGCATGCATAAGGTGCTCGCATGCGTGCGGAGTGCGCGGGAAGCATGCATAAGGTGCTCGCATGCGTGCGGAGTGCGCGGGAAGCATGCATAAGGTGCTCGCATGCGTGCGGAGTGCGCGGGAAGCGTGCATGAGGTGCTCGAGGGTGTGCTTGACGTCGTTCGATGCGTGCGGAGTGTGCGGGCAGCGTGCACGAGGTGCTCAAGGGCGTGCTTGGCCTTGCCTGATGCGTGCGGAGTGCGTGGGAAGCATGCACGAGGTGCTCGAGGACGTGCTTGACGTTGTTTGATGCGTGCAGGGTGCATGGGCAGCGTGCATGGGGTACTCGAGGGCGTGCTTGCGGTGCTCAGACGCGTTCGGAGTGCTTCGTGGTGTTGAGCAGCTTGTTATAGCCAAATGCAACCATTGGATGATCCTTGGCGGATTGGTATCGGGCTTCGGATTCAATTCGTCGCTCTCTTGCGTTTCGCGAGCCGTGCGCTCGTTAGGTGAGTGGTTCGATTCCAACCCTTCCGGGAGCGCTCGATGCACGTAGTCGTGCTCCGCGCTTCCATGGGGCTTTAATTGCACCCTAAATATGCTAGATATCATGCATGCTAGGTTGTATAGCTCGTATATTGTGTAGAACCCCTATTCTACCTTATACTTGCACATGTATTGTATAGAATATGGCATGATTTAGGTAGTTTTGTTTGAAATACTACCCCTATTAATCAAGCATGTTTAACATGGGTTAATAACTGGTGTATGCGCAATATTCCTCTGATTTAGGACTCGAGGGTATGGTGTAGTTATTGCACCCATCTAGTTGGGGCAAAACTATGACCCGCTCAAGAGAGGATGAGGCATTCCCTCTCTCTCGCCCTCCCTCTTTTCGCGAACCGAGTGAGTAGATGTAGTTCCTACTTGACTCGGGCTTGCTTGGAATTATTGGCATGCACCTATTGTTGCGCAAATCGCGCTTAACCCTTCCCTCTAGGTTGATATCCTCCAATGTATGTTAGGTTGTAGTTTGTGTGATTGAATGGTTATTATGTCTTGTATTCATGTTTAAGTAAGATTTACTTGCTTAGTTAATTTCATATTGTATATATGCCGATATGATCATGATTCTTGTCTAATGTGTTAGACAAGTGTATGACCTCCTATGGGGTCATACCATGGCTTTGACACTTAGAATAAAATGTCTTCCCCGCATCTGAGTTATGCACCCTGGAGGGAATTCATGAGAATTCATTGCGCTTATCGGTGTTTGGTAACCGATGACGACGGATCCATGAGGATCAAAACCGCGTATGTCAAGTGCTCTCCCCTTCGTCGCTTCCGTGTCGAAGCTACCCGGGTTTAGTTGTCCTGCTAGGCTCTCCCAGACACTATTCATGACGCCGGGTGGTGCGCCCATACGGTAGAGGTAGAGGTCATGGGAGGATACCAGGTCGAGGCTACTCGGGAGAGGGCTACCGGATGACGAAAGGCGTAGACCAGTTGACCCCTTTTCCCCAATAGGCCTATGTCACCCCGAGAAGGGGGTGAGGGTGAGGGTGAGGGTGTGGTGGGACGGCGTTGGTTCGATCTGCCAGTTGTGCAATTTCCCAAGATCCTATGTCGCCCGTCGGGGTGAGGGTGAGGGTATTGCTCCCAAGATCCTAGGTCACCCTTCGGAGGTGAGGGTGTTAGTATGAGTGTGGTGGGCTCGAGTTGATACTCGACCCACCAGCTTAGAGTAATTGGCTTTTTATAGGGTTCGCGCTGCGAACAAGTAGTGGCTCCTCCCAATATCGCCTTATGTCGTGGCCGTGACGTTGGGGCTACTTGGTCAGAAGGCTCCCACTTGTAGGTACTCCCGATGCATTCGGCAGATGTACTGATCATGGGACCATACCAGTTAGAGATTGTATGGCGGTGGGCAACCGAATGATATTGCGAGCGTGAATAGTTCTCCCCTTCGTCGGATCTATGTTGAAGCTGCCTAGGTTGAGCCACCCTGGGTGGAGCCCCCACCTATAGGTACCATCGATGCGCTCGACAGCGTACTGACCGTGGCCGGCTCCAGGTAGAGGCTGCCCGGGAGAGCGCTACCGGATGACGAACGGTGTAGAACAACAAGCTTTGTCCTTCAAATCCCTAGGTTCACCCCTGTGGGGACTAGGGTGAGGGCGAATGTGAGTTGTACCCATCGAGTATACTATGGGTATACCTCCAAACGCTTGAGGTGTCGAATTATATTTCTACCTCGTAAGCGGATGGACTCTTGTAATTGTTACGCGGTAACACCAAATGGTTAACGACTATTCCTCCCTGTGAGTCCCAAAAGCCTCCACCCTTGGGAGTGAGGGCGAGGGCGGGGTATTGTCGCACCGCCGCGTGACCTTGTTAACCGTTGGGTTTCTACCCATGGTTTTCCTTGATAGGCGATTGCCTTGTATCGAATGATTATGTTGGTGTTTGGTTTCTGACCACTCACTGAGCTTATAGCTCACCCCTCGCGTACTGTTTTCCTTTACAGGGGCGTTGTTGGGCGTGGAGCTGGAGCTTCCTTGTGGCGTGGTCTTGCGTGCGTGGAGCGTTCTGTCCGACGGATTGGCGAGTGCGAGGCTGTCAGCAGTCCTAGAGTCTTGTGTAATTGTAAATCGTGCATGTGGCACTTGTTGTATTTCTTTTGGCTAGACTTGGCTCTCACAGGACAGTGATTGTGTATTCGAGTCTGTAATAATGTTTTTGATTTACAGACTTATTGATATTTTTATGCTTCCGCCTTTCATTTGAGTTATCAGTTATCATTGATTGTTAGCCTTGTGTATTATTTATTGGAGTCATCTGTTGACCTCTTGTATGATAGCTGATACTTTATATATTTGCCGCGCCTTGGGGACGCCTGGGGCGTGACAAAAAGTTGGTATCAGAGCCTGGTCCTGTCAGAGCCTAAGTCGAGTCGTATAGATGAGTCGTAGGATTGTTATCCGAGTACTCTGGTTTAGAAGTTTTCTTAGGTTGCTGACATGCCTCCTCGCATCCGTGGACGTGGACGTGGCCACCCCTGGACTTCCCTTAAGTTGTCGACTGAGTCGACTGATCTGGGTCAGTGTTGGGTTCCCCGTTGTTTGACTAAGGCTTGGAAATGAGTTTCCAACCCGGTTGTGTCGTATTGATAGACTTGTGTGATTGTGGTTTGGATCGCGTCTCGATTATGGAGCTTCGTTCCCGGACATCGGTATTGCTAGTAACCATGGAGTTCGTGTGCGGCACCAGTTTCAAGTGTTGAGGATGTGGTGTATTGCTCATTAAAGGGTGATGTCTTCTTCCAGCCTTCCTACTCAGGATAAGGGGCCTTGAAGGGTCAGCGTTGAGACCCGGGCTAGGGTACTCCGTGTTCCTTGTTTGGTTGTCGGGATATCCTATATCGGGACCTCATGGGGCCCTCCCAAGGTTCTTTTCCCAGCTAAGGAATACCTTTGAAGCATCAAATTGATGATGGATTTTTCCTCACTTGGAAGGTGCGATAGCGGGTGGTGATGCATATGATCGGGATTGAGTGCGTCCTTTTACAGCTTGGTGGGCGATAGGTTATGGACTAGGGTTCCATAGTGGCATCTGGAGTCGCTTCGATATATCATCGTGCATAGTAGCTGCCCGGTGTAGCAGAGTCCGGTGAGACGCTCCCAGGTACTACTCGTAATGCGTGTTGGTGTGCCCATACGGCCGACGTAGTGGACGTGGGAGGCTACCCGGTAGAGGTCAGAGTCCTGTGAGGTGCTCCTAGGAACTGTCCACGACGCTTTGTTGGTGTGCCCATATAGCAGAGATAGGGACCTAGGAGGCTATCAGGTAGTGGCCACACCGGGAGAGTGCTACTGGATGACGTCGAGAGCTTGGACTCCCCGTGATGAATATGCCCATTGAGTGCATGATGCTGGAGTTCCAATGTTATAGTTGGGCGGCCTTTTTGGTGGCAGCATGTGAAGCACAGTTCGCGGTACTGTCGCGTTTTGCCCCCCACATTGGTCGTAAAGGAGGAGACGCGACGCTAAGCGTTCGTGATGGGACCCAACCGCCATATCAGGTAGATGACGTCGCTTAGGCGTTGTCGGGAATCGACGACCTCCTATTGCGTGTCTTGCAGATTAAGTGCGGTCGAGCGGCTTACCCAGCGCGTAAGGGTCATCATGAGCGTCAGCCTTGCTTGAGGAGCAGAATTTGGACTTAATCATCCTAGGAATGATTTTGATCTCCCCATAGGGGCTGAAGATCAAGTTCCCCTTGTCGCGAATAGATGATCTGTTTAGACCAACTTTGGGAGCCAGTGTCTTTCTGTTGATCGATCTTCGCGCAGGGTACCCTAATTGGAGATCCGGGAGTTGGGCATTCTTTAGTTGGCCTTTCGTGACCGTTTCGGGCACTACGAATTTTGAGTACTGCCGTCGGGGCAGACGAATGCGCCAGATGCCTACAATGATCTCAAATGTGTTATTGGCCTCCGTGGGCTGTTCTGAGGTAGCCTTCGTTGAGGATGTTGGTGGCATGCCCTCAGGCGAAGTTGTGGATCGTCGCGATGGAATGCGTTCGTCCATCAAGATTCCTCAGTGGACGTGGGAGTGAGTTATCACGAATCTCGTTGCGGGCTCGTTAAAGTTATGTTCGGGTTGCGACGCCGTCTGAGTGATCGTTGACCGATTGACTAAGTCCGCACCTTCCTCCCTATCCAACTAACTGAGTCTCTGGACGCTTCGACGCGGGTTTGAGCCTTCGCGATTGTTCGTCTTCATGGCACTCCGGTCGGCGCTATTTCGGATCGAGACGCGTGTGTTACTTTGAGGTGCTTGCACAGCCTTTGGTAGGCTTTGTCGTGAGCCTTCATTTAAGTATAGCGTTTCATTGCTGATGGATAGCCAGGCAAGAGGACGATTTAGGCTTGGAGGACATGCTATTTGCCTGCATGCCCGACTTGAGGCAGTTGGATGAGGCACCACCCTTTGGGTAGGGGTCTGCCTGTGTAACGACTGCCATTTGAGCACCCAGATGAAATGAAAGAGGCACTCTACGGGCGCGGTTTTAAACCTCCCTCGTGTTGTGACGGTTGTGGAGCGCCAGTTGGAGTGGCCGCAAGTTATTTTAATTGACCTTGCGGTGGCCGAGATGGTTCGTGCGTGCCTCTGCACCACCTAGAACCGTCGGAAGGGCTACGCAAGTCATCGTCGCCAGGAGCCTACCTACGGGTTCAGCGACCATGTTGGCATGAGGTGTCCAGGTTTAAGGACATCCTCTGTTTTGACGTTCAGGGCGAACTGAGTCGGCCTTCCATCGGACCGGTTTTCGTCCTTGAGTGGATTAGGGGAGGTGGCTGTCATGAAGCTTTGCCCCCGTGGCTGACTCGTGCCTGTGACGTCATCCAAGGTCTCGTAGCTGAGGCACTAGGTCCACGATCCTGCTCATGTCATTCCGTTCGAGCCGCTCATCCTCGAGCAGGATTGGTCGTTCTTGGAGCAGTTGATCGAGACCATAGACCGATGTGAGAAGAGGCTCCGCACCAATACCGTTCCTTCGGTTAAAGTGCGTGGTAGCACCAGTTTAGTGGCCGGACCACTCGGGAGCCAAGGGACTCTATGGGTGACACTTCTACGTTCGGTCTTCCCTTTGGGTTTCCTTAAATTTCGAGGACTAAATTTCCTAAGGGGGGGAGAATGTTAGGCCTGTGTCATTTAGAGTCCTATTTTCGATCGGAGTCGCTAAAATTTTGGTTTTTAGCTACTTGCTGGTGTTTGAGGACTCTGATTGAAATATAACTGCGTATTATGGGTCTTGGTACAGTTTAATACTGCCCATAAAATTTTCGTTTAATTCCGATAACGTTTTTGGAATTATGCAGTTTCGGATTGATATTTGGATTTGATTTTGTTAAAATCCAAGACGAAGAGATAAAAATCCGATATTATTACGAGATGTTCAGTTTTGAGATAGCTTCCATATAGAAGTGGAATTGGATCAACTGGATTCGTATATTAAAAGTTATGGGTATTTTTCCGAGTATACCCCAAAGTTGAGAAATCCAGGCAGCAGCCCTGTAAGATGTTTAGCCTAGATTTTGGAATAGCTGGAGAGGTAATTTGATCTAGGTGTAAACATGAAAGTTGTAGATAATCGTCTTATCTTTCAAATGCCACTGGAATCGTGCAATTCTGAGCTGTATTGAGGAAGTTATGGCCGTTTAAGTGAAGGCTGCGCAGAGATTTTAAGTCCGAGGATGACTTGGTCATTTACTCGACCTTTGCTTATTTAATCCCCAAATGTGCACGACTTTGGGTCTCTCCTCCTCTCTTTTCTGGTCCAGCCCCCCTTTTGTATGTGTTTTGGGTGGAGGAGGTGATGGTGGTGGAGAAGAAGATCAAAAAGGAGTGGAAAAGGTGTGTTTATGTTGTTGTTGTGCTTTGTTATCCTCCCTTCTTAATCCATCTTCCTCAAGCTCCCCCTCATTGTTTTCCCCTCCCCTTTGGACAGCAGCCCCCCATGTGTTTGTTGTAATGCCACATTGAAGAAGAAGAGCAAGGAAGAGGTGGTGGTTGTGGTGGTTGCGGTTGGGGTGGCCGAGGGTGCGCTTGCGAGCCCCTACGCCCCCCTTTCCTTTCCTTTTCCCCCCTCTCCTTTGGTGAGTTTTCCCTCTTCTTTTTGTGGTTCTTATGCATATAAGGAGTGCTTGGTTGTTGGTGGAGGTGGTGATGAAGTCTCCTCTTCCAATGTATTTGAAGGTGTGTTGTTTGTAAGGAGGTGCGGGGCGTCGGGGGTGCTCGCATGCGTGCGGAGTGCGCGGGAAGCATGCATAAGGTGCTCGCATGCGTGCGGAGTGCGCGGGAAGCATGCATGAGGTGCTCGCATGTGTGCGGAGTGCGCGGGAAGCATGCATAAGGTGCTCGCATGCGTGCGGAGTGCGCGGGAAGCATGCATAAGGTGCTCGCATGCGTGCGGAGTGCGCGGGAAGCATGCATAAGGTGCTCGCATGCGTGCGGAGTGCGCGGGAAGCATGCATAAGGTGCTCGCATGCGTGCGGAGTGCGCGGGAAGCGTGCATGAGGTGCTCGAGGGTGTGCTTGACGTCGTTCGATGCGTGCGGAGTGTGCGGGCAGCGTGCACGAGGTGCTCAAGGGCGTGCTTGGCCTTGCCTGATGCGTGCGGAGTGCGTGGGAAGCATGCACGAGGTGCTCGAGGACGTGCTTGACGTTGTTTGATGCGTGCAGGGTGCATGGGCAGCGTGCATGGGGTACTCGAGGGCGTGCTTGCGGTGCTCAGACGCGTTCGGAGTGCTTCGTGGTGTTGAGCAGCTTGTTATAGCCAAATGCAACCATTGGATGATCCTTGGCGGATTGGTATCGGGCTTCGGATTCAATTCGTCGCTCTCTTGCGTTTCGCGAGCCGTGCGCTCGTTAGGTGAGTGGTTCGATTCCAACCCTTCCGGGAGCGCTCGATGCACGTAGTCGTGCTCCGCGCTTCCATGGGGCTTTAATTGCACCCTAAATATGCTAGATATCATGCATGCTAGGTTGTATAGCTCGTATATTGTGTAGAACCCCTATTCTACCTTATACTTGCACATGTATTGTATAGAATATGGCATGATTTAGGTAGTTTTGTTTGAAATACTACCCCTATTAATCAAGCATGTTTAACATGGGTTAATAACTGGTGTATGCGCAATATTCCTCTGATTTAGGACTCGAGGGTATGGTGTAGTTATTGCACCCATCTAGTTGGGGCAAAACTATGACCCGCTCAAGAGAGGATGAGGCATTCCCTCTCTCTCGCCCTCCCTCTTTTCGCGAACCGAGTGAGTAGATGTAGTTCCTACTTGACTCGGGCTTGCTTGGAATTATTGGCATGCACCTATTGTTGCGCAAATCGCGCTTAACCCTTCCCTCTAGGTTGATATCCTCCAATGTATGTTAGGTTGTAGTTTGTGTGATTGAATGGTTATTATGTCTTGTATTCATGTTTAAGTAAGATTTACTTGCTTAGTTAATTTCATATTGTATATATGCCGATATGATCATGATTCTTGTCTAATGTGTTAGACAAGTGTATGACCTCCTATGGGGTCATACCATGGCTTTGACACTTAGAATAAAATGTCTTCCCCGCATCTGAGTTATGCACCCTGGAGGGAATTCATGAGAATTCATTGCGCTTATCGGTGTTTGGTAACCGATGACGACGGATCCATGAGGATCAAAACCGCGTATGTCAAGTGCTCTCCCCTTCGTCGCTTCCGTGTCGAAGCTACCCGGGTTTAGTTGTCCTGCTAGGCTCTCCCAGACACTATTCATGACGCCGGGTGGTGCGCCCATACGGTAGAGGTAGAGGTCATGGGAGGATACCAGGTCGAGGCTACTCGGGAGAGGGCTACCGGATGACGAAAGGCGTAGACCAGTTGACCCCTTTTCCCCAATAGGCCTATGTCACCCCGAGAAGGGGGTGAGGGTGAGGGTGAGGGTGTGGTGGGACGGCGTTGGTTCGATCTGCCAGTTGTGCAATTTCCCAAGATCCTATGTCGCCCGTCGGGGTGAGGGTGAGGGTATTGCTCCCAAGATCCTAGGTCACCCTTCGGAGGTGAGGGTGTTAGTATGAGTGTGGTGGGCTCGAGTTGATACTCGACCCACCAGCTTAGAGTAATTGGCTTTTTATAGGGTTCGCGCTGCGAACAAGTAGTGGCTCCTCCCAATATCGCCTTATGTCGTGGCCGTGACGTTGGGGCTACTTGGTCAGAAGGCTCCCACTTGTAGGTACTCCCGATGCATTCGGCAGATGTACTGATCATGGGACCATACCAGTTAGAGATTGTATGGCGGTGGGCAACCGAATGATATTGCGAGCGTGAATAGTTCTCCCCTTCGTCGGATCTATGTTGAAGCTGCCTAGGTTGAGCCACCCTGGGTGGAGCCCCCACCTATAGGTACCATCGATGCGCTCGACAGCGTACTGACCGTGGCCGGCTCCAGGTAGAGGCTGCCCGGGAGAGCGCTACCGGATGACGAACGGTGTAGAACAACAAGCTTTGTCCTTCAAATCCCTAGGTTCACCCCTGTGGGGACTAGGGTGAGGGCGAATGTGAGTTGTACCCATCGAGTATACTATGGGTATACCTCCAAACGCTTGAGGTGTCGAATTATATTTCTACCTCGTAAGCGGATGGACTCTTGTAATTGTTACGCGGTAACACCAAATGGTTAACGACTATTCCTCCCTGTGAGTCCCAAAAGCCTCCACCCTTGGGAGTGAGGGCGAGGGCGGGGTATTGTCGCACCGCCGCGTGACCTTGTTAACCGTTGGGTTTCTACCCATGGTTTTCCTTGATAGGCGATTGCCTTGTATCGAATGATTATGTTGGTGTTTGGTTTCTGACCACTCACTGAGCTTATAGCTCACCCCTCGCGTACTGTTTTCCTTTACAGGGGCGTTGTTGGGCGTGGAGCTGGAGCTTCCTTGTGGCGTGGTCTTGCGTGCGTGGAGCGTTCTGTCCGACGGATTGGCGAGTGCGAGGCTGTCAGCAGTCCTAGAGTCTTGTGTAATTGTAAATCGTGCATGTGGCACTTGTTGTATTTCTTTTGGCTAGACTTGGCTCTCACAGGACAGTGATTGTGTATTCGAGTCTGTAATAATGTTTTTGATTTACAGACTTATTGATATTTTTATGCTTCCGCCTTTCATTTGAGTTATCAGTTATCATTGATTGTTAGCCTTGTGTATTATTTATTGGAGTCATCTGTTGACCTCTTGTATGATAGCTGATACTTTATATATTTGCCGCGCCTTGGGGACGCCTGGGGCGTGACAGTATGGGCTCCAACACATGGCACTAGAATGTACAGTCTTTAGCATATTATACCTAATATGGCATGGATGCAATCTAGTAAAGCATGCAATAACATATAAATACAAAATAAGATTAATATGCAGTTATGGTGCCCTAGGGGAGGCCAATGCACGTCTACGTGCATCAAACGGCTCCCAACTAGGTTGGATCGACCCACTCACCGCAACCCGAGTCGTTACGTATCCGTTCGCCATGATCTGCACGACAAGGGCATCAAAAATGGTGAGTATAACTACATAAAAACACTTAAAATTAACTAAAAATGTCAAAGGCTTAGATATGCACGCATACGGGCTCGCACGCATGCGAGTACGCGCGTACACACGCATATCCGAGCTCCCCGACACCTACCCGAGCCCCCGGGCAGCACACGCGTGGCCCCCACACACATGCGCACGTGCACGCACGCGTGCACGCGCTCCCAGAACCCCTGCCGCGCACCCAGACGTGCAGCACGCGCACGCGCACACAGTGCGCGAGCACTGTGCCTGGCCTGTCCCCCGCGCGCGTACGCGCTCGCGCGTCCTTGCACGCCTGCCAGGCTCCCCTGGGCCCTTCTGCGCACGCGCGCGGACAGACCCGTGCACGTGCCCAGGGATCTTTAACCATCCACCAGCCCCTCCCACACCCCCAAACCCATACACCTAGCATGCATGACCTCCCTAACATCCCCCACAACATGAAAATCAAATAAACCTATGGGGAAGAGCTTACCAAATGAGGGGGGAAGAAAAGGGAAGGTTCGGGGGCTTCTTGTGCACCACCGGACACCACAACCACCACCACTACAACCCCTCAAGCTCTCAAACAGCCCTTCTTGGCTGAAACAGGGGATAAAAGGGGGGTGTAAGAGAGTGCCAAAGAGAGGGAAACACAACAACAACATCAACCCTCACCTTTTCTAACCCTTCTTGCGCTTCTTCTACATCTTCTTGTGCTCCTTCTTCACCTTCTTTTCCTTCAAAACCAGCACACACAAACTCAAAACAGAGAAGGAGAGTGAGGGATACGTGGGAGTGAGAGGGGAAGAGAAAAAGAGGGTCAAAACTCACTTTGGGAGGAGTGATAGGAAGGGAAAAAGGAGGGGGTAAGTGTAACCTAAACCCACCCACTAACAAAGAAAATAACCAAAGATTTCTTAGTGGCTAAGCAAGGGGGGGTGAGGTTACCAAGGGGTGATCATAACCACCAAAATATCCCAACACTATTCCACTTAACGAATCAGTTTCGAAGAAAACCCGGATACGATTCAAAACTGCATAATTTTCCAAACGTTATCGGAATTCAATGAAATTTTTATGGGTAGTACAGAATAGTAGTAGGACCCATAATATGCAGTCAGAATTCTAATCGGAGTACTCCAGCTCACATAGATAGCTAAAAGTCAAAAATTTTAGCAGCTCTGATCGAAAAATAAAAATTTTCAAAAATGGTCAGAAATGACCCAAAGGTTACCCATAGGCTAAAAAGTTACACATATATAACACCTGCAAGTTAGAGTTGCGTGGTGGGCAGACATTACTCTTACATGATGTCCTTTATGCACCATAGATACGATGAAACTTAGTATCTATAGTGGTCCTTCTAAGTTTGGGTTTCAGTATGAATTTTATTGTCAGTGGTGTAAAATATATTTAGACAAAACTTATTATGATTCTGGTTATTGTTCTGGAAACTAAACAAAATAATGTGAACAATTATTGTTGTTTTTCTTTAATTGCATCCTCTAGTAATCAAAATAGGGCGTATCTACAAGTACACCCTCCTCCAAGTTGATACCGTGAAAACCACATTTCAGTATGTTGATGGACAGCCCGTAGAGCCAGCCGAACACCGATACCACGAACATGCCACCTTCAATGAACCGGGACTCTCCATTGCCTAACAACATAGTGTCGTCAGCGTATAGTACATGAGAAAGGGTGTAATCCGATCTGCCACATTGGATTCTGCGGACCCATCCATCAACTTTTGCTCGAGCTAGCATTCCGCTCAAAGCGTTGGAAACAATGATGAAGAGGAAGGGCGGGAGGGGGTTGCCTTGGCGAACTCCGCGCCTGATGGGGAAGAAACCACAAGGGGTCCCGTTAATGAGGACGGAGGCACAGGCTATTGAGAGGCAGTCGAATACCATACGCATCCATCTTTCTCCAAAGCCGTGGTAGCACAGGAGTTGGCGTAGAAAAGACCAGTCCACTTGGTTGAAAGCCTTTAGAAAGTCAAGCTTGATGAGAACGCCCTTGCGTCGAAGATGGTGGTTCCCTGAGATGGCTTCCTGGACCGCTAGGAAACCTTCATGAAGAGAGCGAGGATGAACACGGTTTGATTAGCTTCGATCAATGTATCGAGGACCTCATTCAGGCGGTTTGCAAGTGTCTTGGACACCAACTTGAAGCATGCATTATCAGACTGATGGGCCTGAAGTCGGAGATTTTCGCCGCCCTCTCTTTCTTCGGTATGAGAGCCAAGAAGGTTGCATTCAGACACCCAACCCCCTGGGCGCCTGAATGGAAATAAGAAAACATGTCCAGTATGTCTCCTTTCACCACCTCCCAGAAGACCTGAAAGAAACGAGTGCTAAAACCATTCGGGTCGGGGGCTTTGTCTCCTTCAAATTCGAATACTTCTCTCCGAATTTCAAGCTCAGAGAAAGGGCCTTCGAGCATGTGCGCCATGGAGAGAGTCAGGAGAGTGTCATCATGCCATGTCGGCTTGATGCTGCGAGGAGATCTAGCCATCTCGTGAAAGTGTGAAACGAAGGCCTCCTGTATACCACCCTCGGAGGAGACCAGCAACTCTCCAATCCGTAAGGACTCAATGCGATTAGCACGTCTTCGCAGGTTAGCGACTTTGTGGAAATAAGAGGTGTTGCCATCCCCTTCTTTTAGCCAAATGGCTCGAGAACGTAAGCGCCATTCTGCTTCTTCCATACCCAAAATCTATAGCATGGTAGCCTTCAGCTGGTTTCTGGTCTCCCTCTCCTCATTTTCCAATAAGCCACATTCTTCTAGAGCATCAAGCATGGAGATCTCAAGAGCAATGGATGATTTGCGTTGGAGACGCAACTTCTTTGCCTCGTGACTCCAATGCTTGAGAGTGTGTTTCAATATTTTAAGTTTCAAAGCAATCTTCTTGGTCCTAACCACCCCATCCAGTGGAAGGTTCCATGAGTCACCCACCACTTCCCTGAAACCATCAACATGTAGCCACCAGGTTTCAAATCGAAACTGCGCCCGTCTAGTAGAATGGGAGCCGCACTCTAGAAGGAGAGGGCAATAGTCTGAAATAATTCTCGGGAGGCACTTGATGGAGCAAGAGGGGTAGTAATTTTCCCGGTCATTATCCACGAGAATTCTGTTAAGGTGAACCAAAGACGGGTGTTCTTGAAGGCTGCTCCAAATAAAAAAGATTGAGATAAACAAGACCATGAAAACAAGTCAAAAATGTTGTGCACACTAATTTTCAGTCCTGCAAACAATATGATTTGAATTTGGATCTTCCAAGATTAGAGATGTCCATTTTAAATCACCACGCCATCAACCAATGGACCCAACCTCTTCTTGTTGTTGTTGTTTTTTTTTTAAGACTGATCTTGTTATTGATATTTATATTTCAAATTGAGAGTTATAAGTCTGAATGGGAGGTGAGAGGAAAGAAGACAGGATAAAAAATAAAAGGCGGTGCTACAGAGGAAATTAGGGGGCGGGGGTGGGGGGGGGGTCCAAAGATGGGTTGTCTACTGATCCTCCCCTTCCCTTCCTTGTCTTGGTAGTGCACTAATATGTGATTGCTATATAGTCATAATACATCGCGGTACCCCTGGCACCGGCAATACCGTGCCCCCAATCATTAATATACACCATGGCCGATTTTCACATGTTCTCCACATACACCCGATTGCTTTGAAAGATCGCTTTAATTCGAGTCCTCCAAATCGACCACATCATCACAGGGTTCACTAACTGAAGGATCAAGTTGGTGAGTTTGGAGTTCTCAGATAACCACATGTTTTGCCCTATGGCCCATAGCTCCTCAATGTCGATGAAAGTACATATTAGTGTGGAGGCCCTCACTTGGACCAGAGTTCCTGTGACACCTTACAGAATAGGTGGGCGACTGTCTCAGGCTCCTCATCACACAAGGCACAAACTACCTTCATGAGGAGGTGTTCTTCCATACCCAAAATCTATAGCATGGTAGCCTTCAGCTGGTTTCTGGTCTCCCTCTCCTCATTTTCCAATAAGCCACATTCTTCTAGAGCATCAAGCATGGAGATCTCAAGAGCAATGGATGATTTGCGTTGGAGACGCAACTTCTTTGCCTCGTGACTCCAATGCTTGAGAGTGTGTTTCAATATTTTAAGTTTCAAAGCAATCTTCTTGGTCCTAACCACCCCATCCAGTGGAAGGTTCCATGAGTCACCCACCACTTCCCTGAAACCATCAACATGTAGCCACCAGGTTTCAAATCGAAACTGCGCCCGTCTAGTAGAATGGGAGCCGCACTCTAGAAGGAGAGGGCAATAGTCTGAAATAATTCTCGGGAGGCACTTGATGGAGCAAGAGGGGTAGTAATTTTCCCGGTCATTATCCACGAGAATTCTGTTAAGGTGAACCAAAGACGGGTGTTCTTGAAGGCTGCTCCAAATAAAAAAGATTGAGATAGTAGGGGAAGATCAATGAGCCCCACCTCGCTGATCCAGTCCCAGAACTGGTGCATGTCTTCTGTGATGCCGCCTGCCCAATTACGATCCTCTACCCAATGAATGACAATAAAATCACCCATGAAACACCACGGCACATCCCAAGAGGCCTTTGCAGCGCTCAGCTCTTCCCATAGAAGAACGCGAGAAGGGCCATCCTGGGGGCCAAAAATGAAACATTTCTGTATTTTCAGTATTATATATTTGTTTTAAATATATAATGGAAATTTTAAATTTGAAATTAAATTATTTCATTTTTTTAGTTTTAGTGGTGGGCCCAAATGGATCCAATTTTATTTATAATTATGATAATTATAGTCTCAAGATACTTTGGTTGAAATTTGGTGAGATTCGGAGCTCGAAAAATTAGATTTTTAGGCTTAAGTGTCAAGTTATTGGGCACAGGGATCTAGCTGCGAATCCAAAATACCTTTTAATAGCCTTCAGGGATCTATTTATAAATCGCATAGGGATCTATTTGTAAATCAAATAGGGACCTAGTTGTAAGCCTAGAATACTTAAGGGTCATTTTGTAATTTTGATAAACCCCTTTAAATAGCATGTTTGAGTTAGAGTTTTCTTCCAAATCTCAGAAGGTATGAAGGGTGGTGATGACCTAACCCTGCATGAAGATGGTGGGTGGTGTAACCGGATCTAAGGTGAGATATCATTCCCTATTGATTTTGTTATTCAGGGTTTCAATTTATTTTTGGTTAGGAGATGATTGTGTCAATCGATTATTTGGGAGAGAAGTTTGATGGATTAGGGTTAGGGTTTTGTCGATTTTAATTGGTTGATTAATTGATTATATTTCAATGGATCTCGAAGGATTTCTTAAGATCAAATTAGATTTATCAGTTTTGGGAATTAAAGGGTTGATTATTTTTGGATTGATTATATAATTGGACATTAAATTGTGTTTTTGATTATGGTAGAGTCGTTTCTCAGAAAATTATATTTCACAAACAGAAATAGGTTTTGAAAAGATCTTTCCAACAAATCATGAATCGTCCAATTCGGAGTTACCGATAGAAAGCTATGATTTTTGAAAGATTTCTATGCAGTTTCTTAAAATTCAATATTTCGTTTCAGACTAAGTTTGATGAATTTTAGAGATTAAAGTGATCCCAAATGGATGTTTAATGAAGTATAAGTTGATTTGTGGGTTTTGATGGTTTTATTAATCTTGGCAACTTAAATTTGGATCTCAAATCAATTAAGATGGTTTAGTGAGATCAATGAATATTAATTGGTTATTACTGTTATTGGGATATAAATTGATTTGATTTAGTTGTTTCGATCATTGGAATTATAATTGAGACTTATTGGATTTGTTTAAATATTTATTCGAGGATTGATTGATTATATGGGTCTTATGGAATAAATGGACATTGATTATCGAATCATTGTAAGTTTACGAATATTTTAATATTTATTCAAAGTTGGGATTTTTGTTAGACCGTTGAGGTGAGTTGCGGATTGTAGGTTTAATAGATATGGGCTTTCGGGATTATTGGGCCTAGTGTTGTTGTAAGTTGGTTGTCAGTTGTTTGAGTCATAATTGAATTGTTTCAAATTTATTATTGCATAGATGTTATGCTAGGTTATACACGTGCGAGTGTGTATCGTTCATGCACGTGCATCAGTTTGTATTTCGTGGATTGGAGGTGAGTAGGCTTAAGTGTCAAGTTATCGGACGGTCGGGTGCGATTCACATCGACCGTCGGATGCGATGGACCCATGATGGACGACCCACGTCGCGTCCGCACCCGCCCACACGCCGCACCTTATCATTTCAGTATATATATATATATATATATATATAGTGAAACGATTAGGTGCGGCCAACGGCGGGTGCGGCCGCGACATGGGCCGTCCGATCATGGGTCCATCGCATCCGACGGTCGGATGTGATGGACCCGTGATCGACGGCCCGTGATCGCGGCCGCACCCGCCGTTCGCCGCACCTAATCGGTTCCCTATATATATATATATATATATATATATATATATAGTCGAGTGATTCAGTGCGGGAATGCGGGAAACGACGTCGGTCGTTCGATCGCGGGTCCATCGCATCCAACGGTCGATGTGAATCGCACCCGACCATCCGATGCGATGGACCCGTGATCGACTGCCCGTGATCGCTTCCCGCACGTCCGCATTCCCGCACCGAATCACTTCCCTGTATATATATATATATATATATATATATAGGGAAATGATATCGTGCGGGTCGTGCGGTCGTGCGGCATCGACCACGGGCCGTCGATCACGGGTCCATCGCGAGTCCATCGCATCAGACGGTCGGGGGCGATTCATCTCGACCGTTGGATGCGATGGACCCGCGATCGGATGACGCACGTCGAATCCGCACGACCCGCATATTATCATCGACGTATATATATATATATATATATATATATATATATATATATATTCTGAAAAAAAATTATTTCATTGTAAGTATTAACACTTACTATGATTTTGCTAAAAATAGTCAAACTAAATAACTATGTAAATCTAACTAAACAAACTCTGAATTAAACGCTAAAACCACCATTTCCGTCTATATATAGTGGTGAACCGTGGAGAGACAAGCCACAGTGAATAGCAGAAGAGCCCAGCATGGGTTACTATGCTGTTGTGTTCATGATCATCTATGCAACAATAATGGTGCTTGTCATGGCCACAGAACCATCTTTTGGCCAAGAAAGCCACCATCGACGACCGTCTCGGTCGGTGCGCGTCTTAAAGCCCCCAATACCAAAAGCCCATCGTCCTTACCTGCTAGCTCGTTGGAGGATCCCCCGCACTCCACCGTCACTGCGGCCGTCAACCTTACACTATGCGCTCCCACCCATAAAAACGCTCCCACCACCTCCCAAGACCAATTATGCCCATTCACCACCTCCAAAGACCACTTACACACTACCACCTCCGCCACCGCTTCCAAAGATGAGATATTTGCCACCACCCATGCCCACCTATAACCACCACCCACCGCCACTGCTGCCACCTTACAAGGCCGCGCATGCACACCCTACACCACCCACGTCCATTTAATGGACCAGCCAATGACCTCTGAATATTGGTTGGATACTTGGATGTAAGACTTAGTGCTCTTTGGTTCTTGACTTGTTACAGTTTGTTGTGGCGCGGTTTGGTTATTAACTTCTTGTTAAAGACTGGATGAGATTCTCTTTGTTGAAGATTTTAGAGAATTCTTGTGCAGAACAATAAAGGTGTGTTATGTATTTGTGATCACACGGTGTATCTACAGTTCTACAGTCATTAAAAATGATTTTTTTCAATCTTTAATATACACAACTTTTCTTGGTCCAAATGTGAGGAGATGAGCTTCTAGTGCCCTCCAACTGTATGTTTTATCCGTCCTGACTATAAGATGTTATGTCACAAGTTCCACTGTTGAATCATAGACTGGGCATATATCTTGTGTGTGTGTTAGCTTCACAATTGATGACACCAACCGAGTAACGGATCAAGTTCATTTGAGGGGTGATGCATGTACCTCCTGTTTGTGAAGTGGAATTGTCTTATTCAACCCCTGCATACTCCCTTCACAAATTACTCTGTTGAAATTGATCTACAAGCAACTCCACCAAACAAGCATCCATCGGATTGGTCCAGTTTCCAATCCAATTCTTTGGGGAGTATGACATCCTTCGACATCTAAACATATGGGAGGGAAGAAAAGAGAGTAAGATATGGTCAACATATGGATGGAAGTGATAGGCTAATATGAGTTATGACATACTCCCCAAAGATAATGAGTCCGCTCATAACAGTCACTAACATGAGCACACAAAAAATAATATTCACTACATTTAGCAAGACATTGTGATTTTACATTGCACCTTAGTTCTAAACATCAAAACATCAAGTGGAGGGGTTGGTTATACACGATCACATGATACACCTTTGATTCTGCATTGTAATAGATAATAATGTTAAGATAAGATCCAACTGATGCAAAACAAAATTTTGAACAAGAAATAAGCTTATTCGGATCCATGCCTACAAAACTATGAATGGGAATGACACTCACTAAGAGTAAGGCATGGTAAGGTTGATGGATTTGTAGGCCATGCTCTCTAGATGGTAGACTAGAACGATTGATGTTAATTGCCATTTTTCCAATATATATGATTGTTCTCAATACAAGTATGGATCATCATTTACATATGTATTGCAAGTCAACCCAGAAATGATATGAACAATCATATATACATACGGTGTGGCATACAACTGTGGATATATGTCAGTACATGCTTTTATTTAAGTTATAAAGTTGGTTAAGCACACGCATTGAATACAAGATGGAATTGAAAATGAAGAATTACTTCTACACCTAAACACAGATAAATCATAAAACAATATGCCCAATATCTCATTGGATTCAACACAGTATGACAATGATTTATTGGGAAAAGAGTTCATGTGAATACTTTACATTCTCTAAGCCTGAGATGGGTGGCAATTGTCAGCATGTCAAGCCCAGAAATTTTGCAATCCTGCGAAGTGATCCAAGTGGTAGTAGATTAAAAAACTATGACTAAAAAGAAAGAAATTGAGTGCAGGGCCACAAGTGATGTACAAATATATAAATCTTTCAAGAAAGTTGCTTAGTTGCCATTCTCATGGGATGATTTTGTATTCCATGTCAAAGGATACCTTTAGTCCACTACACTTCAAACAATATTTCACAAACAATACATGCAGGAATAGTAAACTGGAAAGCCTCCTTGGAAAAAAAAAACACTTATTTCTAGCGACCTCATTTTCAAAAGTGTAACAAAATTCAAGTATATCAATGAAAACTAACAATTAAGTATAAGTTGCCTATAGAGAGAGAGAGAGAGAGAGAGAGAGAGAGAGAGAATAACTCCAACAAGATGGTCAACAAATAGATAATTGATCGTCGATCAACAAATCTGACCTTGTTTTCAACAATTTATTTTGACAGAGCACCTGGATATCTTAATTAAGCAGTCCCATTAATAAGCTGGCAAGCCAAAGCCTCATGGGCTGACAGATTGCGCTTTAGCACTCATGATCTTCAAATCAGCACCATTGGGCAAAAGAAATCAGGTGAAATCCCAATGATAATACTAATTTCAATGTCTAACGCATATAAAAATAAATAACTTCATGGGAATTGATATTGAATTGCTAGATGAACTCACGTCAATCAAAAAGGGTCCAATTCATCAGCACTAAGCACAGGACAAAACAAGGAGCCGAAGAAAACCAAGAAAGTAGCTTATTTATCTCAATTTTATAATTAAGCATTATCTCTGAATTTTATAGTAAAATCTGGTATCAGATTATTCCAGATGAAAGAAGGAGCAGCAAAGGCAATGATTCTCCTCTAATATCTAGGACTTCACCTCTCAAATTTAACTTTAAAATAACTTTTTCTTTAATGGGCATTAGATCACTGTCTAGGCCATCAGACACCCATATAAGTGGGTCTTGGGATTCCCAAGCCCAGATCCACCAGGATGAACGCATAGCAACAAAGCAGGTGGCGGGCAAGGCAAATGCCCAGGCAGGCAGGCACACATGACCTACATCTCATCATATTCGTATTAATTTCCATGTCGGACAAGAGCATTTTCAATATCATTCCACATTATTAGTTGAGATCGTCGGTGCTATGCTTTTACCTCGGCTTCGTCACGAGTAGGAAGAAGCAGTCAATCGGAGCTGTTTCACCGATTGCCGAGGAGACCCACAGTCCACAAGTACGAACAAACGTCTCCTTGTCGATCGATCACCAGATGTTGCGAATGGATGGAGATTGGGACGGCTAGGGTTCCATTGACGCTTTGAAGGGGGGAAGCATTTTGAAGAGATGAAAGAGACACTGTCCATTTGGGGAAAATGTGGGTGAGGGTGAGTA
>CM060872.1:10931396-11001396 GCA_030737845.1 Acorus calamus
CAATAGCTCACAATTTTTGGGTCAGGCAATGTTTCTCATATTTTTATCAAGTTACAACTATTTTTTATGTTGAGAAGTTAATACTACTTATTCATGTTTGTTATAACGCGCTTTGTGCGTGCCCTTAACTAGTTTATTATAAAACACACCCAAGACGTGTTACAATTGTGAAATCTAAAAAAAACAAACATCACAACTGGAAAACAAAAAACAATTACGGGTGTCAATCATAAACTCACAAATGTAAACATCACACAAATGCACAAATATATTGTGTTCGATCGGTGTCTCCTACATCAGCCTATTTAGGCGAGAGAGTCTCATCGATGATGAAGAAGAAGAAGAAGTCGATAAAGAGTGTTGTCGATGAAGAAGAAGTAGTACAAGCCGAAGGTCGGGAGTGTCATCGATAGAAGAATTCGATGAAGAAGGTGTCTAGTATTGTTGATGAAGAAGAAGATTGAAGAATGCCGTCGATTTAGGGCTAGCGTCGATTTAAATTTGCTTATTTTTTTAAAGTTACTAAAAGTGGGTGCACAGGCAGAAATGGCCCGCATACCTACCGAATCGCATATGCGGCCACACGGGCCGCATATTTGAACACTGGGCGAGGGTGTGTAAACAAAAAAATAAAATATAGTTTTTTTTTTGGTAAAATTTAGACCCCTGAAATATTCTAAGAATGCAAAAACACCCCCCTATAGTTTAAGTATATGCAATAACACCACCTACCATTTGATTTTTCATTAAAGATGGGTAAAAGTACGAAGAATCTCAAGAAAATTAATTAGGGGTCTTTATAGTCACCCTCCTATTATTTTTAGGTCTTTGATTTGTTTGAAGATATTTTTAGACTTATTGTTAAATCATATTATTTTTAAGTCTAAATTAACAGTTTCTGTTTGTATCATCAGTTCATATATCCCAAATACCCTTTTAATATTCGAGTATACCTGAACTATCCAAATCTCTGTTAGTACCGTATGATAACGCTATTAGGTTCACTCAGTATACTATTAGGTCATCTAGTTACATTGTTAGGTTATTTGTGTATATTATTAATTCATATTTGTAGATTCTATATCTCAATTTATTGTTTACGCAGAACCAAGAGAAAATGAGGAACTATCAAGGGAAGAGGCTCCTATATGGCTATATGTTGAAAATAAAGAACTCATTGAGGAGTTCCTTTAAAATCCAATAACTAGGTATACATGTTCATTTTAATTAAGTGTTATATTTCTATACATTGTTGATTTAATTTTCTATTATCCCTGTACTAATATTAATTATTTTATTTGATTTTTTTTGCAGTGACCCCCTCGTTCTTGTTGGAGAAACATTTATTTCTAGGATTTGTTTGCATGATGTGTTCTTCAAATCTGAGCTTCAAGATGATGTGAGTAATCATTATTACTCTTGCGATGATACGGTAATGCATAACATGAACAAGATCGAGCTTTGACCTGTTCAGGCTCGGCTCATTTAGTATCAGGCTCGGCTTGAGATCGAGCTTCATTTCGTGTTCAATCTCGGCTTGTTGGGCTCGTGAAAAGCTCAGTTGAAGCTCGGCTCGGCTCGTTTGTTAAAGAAGCTAAGCCGAAGCTTGAATCAAGGCTTGGGTCAGGCTCGTTTAGCTAAAAAGAAAACTTTGTTTAGCATTTGAGAAGTCATATTTCACAGATCACAACACCTTATACATGTGAAAATAACATAAGCTTAGGCTCGGGCTCGGCACGTTTCCCTTTTTTTTGTTAAGTCAACGAGCTCGTCTAAGCTTTGGGCTCGGCTCAGGCTTGACTCGTTTACAAACCGAGCTTTAAAAATTGTTCAAGTTCGACTCATTTGTTTAATCGAGCGAGTATAAACGAGCTTTAACCGAGCGGGTTGGGCTCGTTTACCAGTCCCAATTACAAATAAGTGAAATTCTGAACCCACCACCCCCTAAGTTATCTTCCTTTTTCTTCACTCCTCTCCTCTGCCTCATACTCGAGACTTGGCCCTTTTTTTTATCCTCTCCTCTCCCTCCCACCGGACCAGCCCTTCATAAGGAGAACCCATGCTATCGTCCACTATCCGCAAGGCACATACAGTATGTGCCCTTCTTTGTTCTTAAATGTTTATTTTGGATCTTATTCTTAGGGTTTTAGAATGAAAGATTGGATATTGAACAAAAATT
Source organism: Acorus calamus (assembly GCA_030737845.1). Classification (NCBI taxonomy): domain Eukaryota; kingdom Viridiplantae; phylum Streptophyta; class Magnoliopsida; order Acorales; family Acoraceae; genus Acorus; species Acorus calamus. Next base: position 10,933,576 of record CM060872.1, read on the forward strand.
ATTTAGGGTTTGGGATAGAAACTCAATATGTGGTTGAAAGATTAGTTATTCAAAAAACAAAAATAAGGTTTGGGATAGAAATTTAGAGTTCGAGATAGATACCCAATATGTGATTGAAAGATTAGCTATTCAAAAAAACAAAATTAAAGTTTGGGATAAAAATCTAGCATTTGGGATAGAATGTGGATTGAAACCTGGGGTTTGGGATATAATGTGGATAGAAACCTAGGGTTTGGAATAAAATGTGGATTGAAAGATTGATTTTTTTAAAAAAAATGAGTTTTTTATTTTTAAGTCACCATAAACTATAAGATTTAGTTATCGATCATTCACTTCTTCATATTTGGTTTTATTCGCCAGATTGAAAGGATATGTTCCTTTTTAGTCTTTGGGAGGTATCTCTCCCTAAATTATTTGGTTTTCTTTTTAGTCTCTGGGAGGTAGGGGTGGTAAAAGAGCCGAACGAGCCGAGCCTTGACCTGCTCAGGCTTGGCTCGTTTAGTATCAGGCTCGGCTCGACTCGAGACCGAGCTTATTTTTGTGTTCAAGCTCGGCTCGCTTAGCTTGTGAAAAGCTTGGTTGAAAATCGGCTTGGCTCGTTTGTGAGCCGAAGCTCGACCCAAGGCTCGGCTCGGGCTTGTTTAGCTAAAAAAGCCTTTTTTTAGCATTTGAGAAGTCATTTCACAAATCACAACACCATATACATGTAAAAATAACATAAGTTCAGGCTCGGGCTCGGCTCATTCACAAACCGAGCTTTAAAAATTATTCAAACTCGGTTCGTTTGTCTAATTGAATGATCTTAGACTAGCTTTAACCGAGTCGAGCCTGAGCTGCTCGGCTCATTTACAAGCCATGCTGGGAGGGATTAAAAAGGAACATATCCTAGAAAAAGTATGTAATTCTTTTGAATATTTTGATATTATTATTATCATCTTCTTATTTTTTTCGTTTAGATTGATATATTATTATTTTAAATAAAATATATTTTATTAAATGCTAACTTGAATCAAAACAAATATATATATGATTGACTGTTTGTGATATTTTCATTCGATGGCCCAGCCCAAATTTCACAAGTCGGTTATGGAAAAGATACAGAGCCTCCATTGCAGCTTCAATTGTAGTTCATCCTATTTTTCTTTTTTTTTTAATCATATACTCACCCTTTGAAGTGCATGTTGTTATATGAAATGAAGTATATACTGAGATACATTTGTGTATTATTTTTTTATAATGAAAAAATGAAAAAAATTAGGTCATATACAATGATATGACCCATACACTATGATAGTGCAATATATATTACGTGTATTAGCGTTCCTTGGTTATTGATCTCATTAGGTAACGGTCTCTCTCCCCCAAATGTGATAACTATCCTACCATATCTGTCTGCATACCCTTAATTAAAAGTCAATATTTTGAAAGGAAAAAGATACAATCAGCCCTCATTATATTGTAGCCCCAATTGTAGTTCAAACTGTTATTTTTTTTAAAATCACACACTTCCCATTTGAAGTGTATGTTGTTATATGCAATGATGTATATAGTGAGATAAAATAATGTATTTTTTTTCAAGTTAAAAAATGAAAAAAATAAAGTTATACACTATGATATAAGCTATACACTGTGTTATCATAGTATATCGGGCTACAAACAGAATTGCATGTATCAACACTCATTTTAAAAACACACAACTCTCTCCGCTTTCCATAACACGCACCCATGCGGCCCTACTTTTCATCCCCTTAAAAAGCACTTTTTTTTCCTTTATACAAATTTTTTTAATTCTTAAATTCAATAAAATGGTTTTTTTTTAATTTGTTTTCTTTCCCATTGTAAAACCATGCTTTCAATCCTCTTCAAAAAAGTAAAACTTTTGATGTTGTATTATGGAATTGTGATGTTTTTTAATCTAATCAAATGTTTTATTTATTTATTTATTTTGCTTTTGTTCAGTTGTTTGATTTGTTAATTTTCAATATGATGATCGGTTGTTTTGCTCTTTGATTGATTGGGTTGTAATGATTTGATGTTGATATTTAACTATAAATATTAAAAAATTGATTTTTTTCATATTGATTTGTTTTTCAAGTTTTGATTATTTAAATCGAAATATTTAAAAAATTAATATTTTTTATGAATATAAGTAAAGTCTCTATTATAAATTTTCAATTCAACCCATCCCAAAATAAAGTCCTGGATCCGCCCTTGAATGTATATATATAGAAAGCAATGCTGCTACGTGAACCCCATAAATTATACCTCATTTGTGAGCCCCAATAGGTGGTACTCTTCTATTGGTTTCCTATTTAACTTTTTCTAACCATCAAAATGACAATAACAAGACTACCCTTCTTATAATTTAAAAAATTGGTTCTAACTTACTAATATCCTAAATAAACTTTGTAACTGAATCCCACAAAGGGTGGCACCATTAAATCTTCTTCCTGACGTAGCATATTTTTAAAAAATCTGAAACACCATGTGAAAAAAAAGAACATCAACCACATGTTATCAATTAAGATACAATAATGTATCTGAAAATCAAAATGAACAAATATGGTCTATATACTATTGAGAACTACACAAAAAATTTATAAAAAGTCTTCAAAATGCCAATAATAAGCAATTAAATATTAATCAACTATACATTAATCAAATCCATAAAAATAAAAATAACAACCTTCAAAAAATGGGTTGAAATTCAATTCAGATACATGTGTATCTGGAATTTGAATTAATAAATACCTTAAAAAAATGGGCTGAAATTCAAATTCAAATACTGATGTATCTGGAATTTGAATGAACAATTACACATTCCATTTAAGTGAATGTGCACTGTATTTGAAAATCTTGAATCTGAATGAGTCGAAATATGCTGATACAAAGCTAAAAAATATGATGAATGACACATTATGCATAACTATGCACAAACACAAAATCATAAACGATTGTACAGATCATACTTGGTACACAACAATGCATGTAAATAAAAATACAAGTTATGCATATGAATTTAAAATGAAATTCAAATTCAATACATGTATATGATGATTCAAAGGAATGACGAAAAATCAAAATATAAAAATTAATGTATTCAGATAAAAAAAGACTAGTCTGAATGGATCGCCATTGTTTGCACCATAAATTGGTCACAAAAAAACTAAATAAATCAAAATTCTTCTCTTTTCCACTGATCGAACTGAAACAAAAATAAAATTCGATGTTTGTTTTCAAATCCACCAATCCATCTGAATTTGAAATCTAAAATATCACAAAATCTAGTAATTTTTGGGATTCGAAAAACCTAACCTGGATGTATCAATTTTTAATTGCACCAAAATCAGATCGCACATAAAAGTAAATTTGAGAATGAAATTGATATTTATTTTCCCATCCCCCGATCATTCAAATGCAGAAATGGGACAATCGTAAATGTTTTGGACGACTCATTGAAAACAAATATTCAACAATGGGGAAGATATCACAGATCAGAACTACCTCGGAATTAATGGGGCGGTTATGGAATACTAAAACGATTAATTAGGGAGGCGGTATCATATATATTTCAATTTTGCCACCTCATGGGACTTGGGATGGGGTCTATCAAATGAGACCTAAAAATCATTATTGTATAGAAAGAGAGTTTACAGAGCTGTTTGTTTTGATTTTTTTCCTCTGCACTCTATATTTATGTTTTTATTTTTAATGATTTATTTATGAGAGTAGAAATGGGGCATATATTTTGGACCAGTTGTGATATTTTTAATATTTGTAAGATGGATGATGGTTAAATACATGACAAATATACAGGATTATAAGAAATAATGTAGAGTCCTGCTATCTGATCTGGTTCATAAGGTTTAAGCCCATTGACTTTTAAAAGAAAAATAGAAAAAATACAATGTATGAATGTTAACACACATTTAGTTATAAATCTAAATTTTAACCAAAATCAGGAGAAAAAGACAATGCATGAATGTTACCGATGGGTATAAACGATTCATTTGGAACTTGGAAGTTAATAAAAAGAAATCCTTCAAAACCAAATTTTGATATGCTCTTTGGTGTTTCAACAGTGTATAAACGATTCAATTGGTGGAAGATCAATGCGTATAAATGATTCAATTGGAAGTAATCAATAAACAAACCTTTAAAAACAAATTAAACATTATTGAAAAAGTATTATAATTAATTAAAAAAATTGATATTTGGTTTTTTGTTTTTAAATTAAATTTAATATTCATGACAGAGAAAAGTAAAAGTGGATTTAACAATCGTTCTATTTAAAAATTTAAGAATACATTTAGAAATATGATTCTTTTAACTGTTTTTGGAAAAAAAATACAAAATAAAAGAGAAAACTAATAATCATATGTAAACAAATTTTCGTATCACTTGTCCTATATTCACGATCAATATATAGATAACAAATAATCTTATGTAAAAAAATATGTTAGTAAGTTTTTAGGTGTTTAGGTTTTAATAATTTTAATGTTTTTTTTTCTTATTTTACATGTATTCTCAGAGACAACCAATATCTCTTCAACATGAGATAGAGGTACAAATTTCTTTTATTTTAAATTTTTTTTTCGAGTATTTTTTTTAGGTATTTATGTTATTTTTAATTTAATGAATTTTTTTGGATTTACTAAATGAAAAATGTTTTTTCATTTTTTATTTTTACCCTGTATATTTATGAATGCTTGGTTTTTTTTTTGTTGTGTTTTTATAACTCCTAAATTTCACATAGCATCGATCTTCACGTGAAACGGTTTCCTTCATTGACCTCCATGGCATCCTCCATCATGCACCTCGTTATAACACTTTCTCTCTCTTCTTTTTGTATTTCGGTTGAACTTTTTGCATGTGGAGCAGCACATATTCTTCTTTATCAATTGTTTCTTTATAACTTTATTTGTTAAATTTTTAGTTGTCATATCATGTAGTTACTGCTTTTGATTTAATTTATATTGTTAAATCATGTCATGCACTAACTCAAAGATGGACATAAAATACATAAAACAGTTTATCATAGAAGCAGTATGGAACAATATTAAGTGCCTGTTTGGATATGGTATTAAGACTGGTATAACATGGAATAGCTCGGTATAATTAAGCCCATTTTAGACATTTGGTTTGAAGGAATAACCCGGTATATGGAATTCAGAATAGCTTGGAATAGAAGGGTATTTGTATTCCACCTCCCCCCATGGAATTAGCCTATTCCAACAACAATCATAAGTGGGTCTCACATTTATTTATGTTTTTCATTTCAAATCATATATCATCATCTCTTATAAATCAATGGGGTTTACATGTCAAACCAACCTTTTACATCTTATTCATATTTTATTCTTTATCAATCAAGCACTCCAACCTTTATTATTACGTTTTCCAACAAGAATAATCGAAAATACAACCAAACAGAAAATCCTTTATTCCATTGATAAAGACAACAATTCCTTCATTCATGTGTATAATTTTTTTTTCTTTTAGTAAGAACTTGTGAGATATGGGTATGATTGGTTCATGCGCAACGTGAGTTTCAATGCAGTGTTAGCGGAGAAGCGGGGAAATATTTGACGGCTAAAATTCCTCAAGAGATAAAGATCTCTCAATGGTTGGTCTATCAAAGCTGAATTCTAACCATGTGATAGAGGGCGAAGTGGTCCCCTACTCGTCAACAAGTTGCACTCTTTGCACGAATGGCGAAGAATCGACAAAACACCTCTTCAGCACTTGCGCCACAGCTAGGGAACTATGGGTCATGCTTGAACGAGCCACGATGATCAACCTGGACTTTCAGTCAATAGAGCACCTGTGGAAGTCAGCCTCCCTCCTCTCTAGTCGGAAATTAAAGACTGATTGTCGTTGGCGGAGATCAAGCGATGCCTCATCCCAGGAGGTCTATGGGCAATATGGAAGACTAGAAACGCGACCATCTTCGATGGCCAGTGGTTCTATTTTGAGAACCTATGGGATATGATTTCCAGCCTCATATGCGAATGGGGCAGAGTCCTCGAGGGTGCCAAGAAGGTGGACTTCTCAAGGGTTGCCTTGAACATCATGGCATAAGAGTTTTGGGGCCTCGGGGAGCTTGTTGGATTGGAACTCTATTCAAGTCCTCAAACCTCTAGAGCTTTATATATTATTTTCTCTTCATCTATGTTTTAGTTCTTCACTTCTGTGTATCCCCTTTGGCCCAAAGTTCATCTATTAATATAATCGAGGTAGCTTTTGTCACGCCCCAGGGCGGCCGTCCCCGAGACGTGGCAATAATATAATATCAGCTATCATAACAAGAGGTCAACAATGACTCCAATAAACAACACACAAGGCTAATGAAGCAATGACAACTGATAATACAACTGAAAAGCGGAAGCATAAACTATCAATAAGTCTGTAAACTGAAAATATTATTACAGACTCGAATACACAATCACTGTCCCGTGAGAGCCAAGTCTAGCCAATAAAATACAACAAGTGCCACACGCACGAATTACCAATACACAAGACTCTAGGACTGCTGACAGCCTCGCACTCGCCAATCCGCCGGACAGAACGTTTCCACGCACGCAAGACCACGCCATAGGAAAACTCCAGCTCCACGCCCAACAACGCCCCTGTAAAAGAAACAGTACGCGAGGGGTGAGCTACAAGCTCAGTGAGTGGTCGGAAACCGAACACCACTATAACAATTTAATGTTAAGGCAATTTCCTTTCAAGGAAAGACATGGGTTGAAACCCAATGGATAATAGGGTCACACGGCGGTGCAACCCGTCTCACCCACACCCTCACTCCCGAAGGGAGACTCTTGGGACTCTTGGGGAGAGACCATACCGTTTGTCAAGGAGACGCGGAATTACTGGTCTAAACAACACTATTGTGATCATCTACATAGAGATAGTTGTTATCGATATCTCTCAACATCGATACTTAACCGGACCCAACCAATATGGGAACGGGTGAACAAACCAATGGGTCACGTAGCGACGTGACTTAACACATTCATCGCCCCGACCCTGAAGGGGAGCTCCAAGAGACCCGGGGACAAACGAGGGTTAACCATAACACCACGTGTTACTGGTTAACGAGACACAACGCATCCATCTGCTACGAGGTAGAGATATACTTCGATACCTCAAGCGTCAGAAGTAACAAACCCAGAGTATACTCGATGGGTATTTGGGTCACGTGGCGACGTGACAACAACTCATCCTCACCCTAGCCCCCGGAGGGGTGACTAGGGACTTTTGAAACGAACTCAGTTGCTCTACACCCATCGTCATCCGGTAGCCCTCTCCCGGGGAGCCTCTACCTGGTAGCCTCTCCATGACCGCTATCTCTACCATATGGGCGCACCAATAGGTGTCATAAATACGTCTGGGAGCACCCCACAGGACAACTACGAGCCGGGCAGCTTCAACACGGATCCGACGAAGGGGAGAACGACTTGAAGCCCGAAATATCACTTGGTAGCTCTCTCCCGTGCAGCCTCTACCTGTCGGCCTTCCACGATCAGTACATTCCCTAGATGTGTACCGCGGTACGCATCGGTAGCACCTACAAGTGGTGGCACCCTACAGGACAGCTTCTATGTCGGGTAGCTTCGACTCATGACGATGTCAGGAGGAAGCACCTTGCGTTCGCAATGCGAACCCTATGGGAAAGCCAACTACCCTTGGTACTTACACACATATATCGATGATATCGAATACTCTTGTATTCCCACACGGAGGCGTCACTCGAACGCGAGGACTATCTCTACACTCATGTAGAAAAGCCAGGGCATAACCCAATAGGCGGTTCAGACACACGCCTAGCACGGGTAGGCCCAAGTTAATGCCGTAGCTATCGGTTTAACAAAGCCGATGCCACGATGAATTCTTCAGAATTCGATACGAATGCATCACTCGGATGCAAGGGTGATTACATCGCTAGCGCTTTAACTAATAGGGTACGACCCGACCGCGGGTCATACCCTTGCCTATTACGGATAGGCCAAATTAGTTAACATACGCACATATATATATATATATAAGGGAGAATCATAACATGATAATATGTGCCACATGCATGATAATATATATAACTATAGGGGTACTCCCTAACATGGATTTACATCATAAACAACAAATCATACAATATGCATACAAGGTATGACCCACTTAAACATGCTTATAAGGCCATAATCATACAATCACACAAAATATATCATAGCATTCGTTGGTTATCACCAACTTGAGAGGAAAGGGTCAAGCGCGATCTCGCGCACTAACGGTGCATACTAATTTTCTCAAGCGCACCTGAGTCTAGTAGGAACTACATCTACTTACTCAGTTTACGCAAAGAGGGAGGGCGAGAGAGAGGGAAAGTCTCATCCTCTCCGGAAAGGCTGGTCATAGTTTTGCCCCAACAGATGGGTGCAACAACTACACCATTCCTCCAGTCTAATCATAAGGGAAAATATTAGCACGCATTCGGTTATTAACCCAAGGTTTAACATGCTGGATATTACTCATATAGGGGGAGGAGTATTACAATACTACCTAAGGCATGCATATTCTATACATCCATACACTCATTCGAAAATATATGCCCGAAACACAAGGGGCGCATGAAAACACATTTATTCAAACATGAATATATACCTAAGCAAGTATAGGGTAGAATAGGGGGTTCTACACAATATACGAGCTATACAACCTCTAACATGCAATATCTAGCATATTTAGGGGTTGAGATGCCCCAAGGATGCACAATGCACGGCGGTGTGCATCGAGCGCATCCCAAGTGTTGGATCGAACCACTCACCTAACGAGCGCACGGCTCGCGAAACGCAAGAGAGCGACGAGTTGAATCCGAAGCCTGAAATCAATCCGCCAAGGATCATCCCATGGTTGCATTTGGCTATAACAAGCTGCTCAACACCACGAAGCACTCCGAACGCGTCTGAGCACCGCAAGCACGCCCTCGAGTACCCCGTGCACGCTGCCCATGCACCCTGCACGCATCAAACAACGTCAAGCACGTCCTCGAGCACCTCGTGCATGCTTCCCACGCACTCCGCACGCATCGGGCAAGGCCAAGCACGCCCTTGAGCACCTCGTGCACGCTGCCCGCACACTCCGCACGCATCAAACAATGTCAAGCACACCCTCGAGCACCTCATGCACGCTTCCCGCGCACTCCGCACGCATGCGAGCACCTTATGCACGCTTCCCGCGCACTCCGCACGCATGCGAGCACCTTATGCATGCTTCCCGCGCACTCCGCACGCATGCGAGCACCTTATGCACACCTACACAACACATAAAACTTGAGCATGTGCTTCTCCCTCTTCAGCCCTTTCAATTCCATGCACACACAACAACAACACAAGGCAATGGAGCTCTACCCCTTCTCACCAGCTACAAAAGAGATGGCTGAACCCAACCGAGGAGAGCGGGAGGTCCATACGCGGCTCCAGCATGCCCGCACACCGCTGCTCCACCGCCAACACCCCCGACGCCCCGCACCTCCTTACAAACAACACACCTTCAAAAACATTGGAAGAGGAGACTTCATCACCACCTCCACCAACAGCCAAGCACTCCTTATATGCATAAGAACCACAAAAAGAAGAGGGAAAACTCACCAAAGGAGAGGGGGGAAAGGAAAGGGGGGCGTAGGAGCTCGCAAGCGTACCCTCGGCCACCCCAACCGCAACCACCGCAACCACCACCTCTTCCTTGCTCTTCTTCTTCAATGTGGCATAAACACAAACACATGGGGGGCTGTTGGTCCAAAGGGGAGGGAAAAATACAAGGGGAGATCAGCTAGGGGGGAGGAGGAGAAGGAGGAGAACCAACAACACAACAACAAAGCTAAAGCATACACACCTTCCTTCTCCATTTGGTGCTCCTTCCCCCACCATCACCACCATTTCCTCCACCCAAAGAGGGCTGGACCAGAGCCCAAAAGAGGTGAAAAAAAATATGCTCAAGTCGTGGGATTTGGGGGCCTATTTATAGGCAAAGTCGGGCTGAAAGACCAAGTCGTCCTCGGACTTAAAACTCTGCGCAGCCTTCACTTAAATGGCCATAACTTCCTCAATACAGCTCTAAATCGCACGATTCCAGTGGCATTGGAAAGCTAAGAAGATTATCTACAACTTTCATGTTTACACCCAGATCAAATAACCTCTCCAGCTATTCCAAAATCTAGGCTAAACATCTTACAGGGCTGCTGCCTGGATTTCTCAACTTCGGGGTATACTCGGAAAAATACCCATAACTTTTAATATACAATTCAGTTGATCCAATTCCACTTCTATATGGAAGCTATCTCAAAACTGAACATCTCGTAATAATATCGGATTTTTACCTCTTCATCCTGGATTTTAACAAAATCAAATCCAAATATCAATCCGAAAGTGTATAATTCCAAAAACGTTATCGGAATTAAACGAAAATTTTATGGGCAGTATTAAACTGTACCAAGACCCATAATATGCAGTTATATCTTCAATTAGAATCCTCCAGTCCCAGCAGGTAGCTAAAAACCAAAATTTTAGCGACTCCCGTCGGAAATTAAAGACTGATTGTCGTTGGCGGAGATCAAGCGATGCCTCATCCCAGGAGGTCTATGGGCAATATGGAAGACTAGAAACGTGACCATCTTCGATGGCCAGTGGTTCTATTTTGAGAACCTGTGGGATATGATTTCCAGTCTCATATGCGAATGGGGCAGAGTCCTCGAGGGTGCCAAGAAGGTGGACTTCTCAAGGGTTGCCTTGAACATCATGGCATAAGAGTTTTGGGGCCTCGGGGAGCTTGTTGGATTGGAACTCTATTCAAGTCCTCAAACCTCTGGAGCTTTATATATTATTTTCTCTTCATCTATGTTTTAGTTCTTCACTTCTGTGTATCCCCTATGGCCCAAAGTTCATCTATTAATATAATCGAGGTAGCTTTGGTCTACCAGTTTAAAAAAAAAAAGGAACTTGTGAGATATCTCATTTAAGATATGTACATGTTATTTTTTGAATAAAATGTATTGAAAACACATCTATAGACATGTGTATCTATTGATTTATTGAATGATTTTTTTTGTGTAATAATCATTATTTTAATTTTAATTGTTTATATATGAGGTGAATATTTCCCCCCTTCAGTTAAATTTGTAATTCTTTTGGGATTGAAACTTCAAAGGATTTTTGTAGGAATTTTGGTGGTAAACAAACTAAAACAATATTGATTTTTGGCTGTGCTGTTAGAGTGCTTGCACGCGACCTCTTTATAGGCTGCCTACGTACCCATGAGGGATCAAGCCACACGTAGTTCCTGAAATGCCCTTGTAACCGTTTTGGCACTAAGTGTTTAGTGGACTTTGTTTTCCAGAAACGTCCCTAGTGATTATGCTCCACGTTGGCCCTTGATTACCCACATTCTGTTGGTAGTGGGTCTTAAGTGCCAGCTTGGCGGTTACAGGCGTTAGTGGTCTTCTAGTCGTTTCTCCATTATGCTCGGGGTCTATTGGTGTACTCGCTCGTGCGTTACGTTTCAGAGTATGTTTGTGAGGAGTAAGGTCGACCGATCAGACCTCATGTCCGGTCGTGTCTTAGACTTCTCGTTCCCGAGGAATAAGGTCGACTGACCAGACCTCATGTCTGGTTGTGCCATAGACTACTTGAGATGACATCTTCTCGTGAGGTGTTCGACCGTCCAACTAAACCCTTAGCCTAGTCGTGCATGTACACCTCATGACATTATCATGAGGACCTACATCCTGCATCGGGTCTTGTGGGCCCCGCGTAAGATGGCCCAGGTCCATCTTGTCTTGACACGTGTCCTAGCGCAGATTTTTGCCTCCATAGATGCCCCCTCTCCTGTTCTTTTGAATTGTCGATAGAGCAGGAGATCTGAAAAATCATCTCGGATCCTTCTCTTTTATAGGGTCAAAGATCTGGTCGCCTGTTTCCTCGGGATTCCCGGATCCATTAAGGATTTGATGGCCGATTTGCTGAGTCAGCTTTAATGACGCGTGGCCTCCCACAGTTTCTTCTTTGAAAATCCAAACGTCAGCGCCTCTTAGGTTTTCGTGAAACCCTTTACGAGGCATTGATTGTAACTCAATATCCGCAGTGAATAATTGATGTCGTCTTTTTGAAGCATCGTCTTTTTGAAGTATTTAAAGGTCGAGTACGAAACGCTCTTCATCCTATCTCGTCCTTTATCTTCTAAAATCTCCATTGCCTCTGATCATGGAGAAAACCGCCATTACCGCAACCCTTCAAAGAGAGTTGGGAATCTCCTTAGACTTCGCGGTCGATGAGTTGTTTGAGGATGAGGTCCCCACTCTTTTCCTTGACTCTGTCCTCCTCCATTCGAGTTATTTCATGAATGGGGGTCTTTCTCTTCCTCTGCTATGCTTGGTGGCAGAGTTTCTTGACTTCTTCGGCCTCCACCCCATCTTGGTAGTCCCCAATGTGTACCGCATCTTGATGTGCATGGTCGTATTGGGGAAGAAGACAGGAGTTAAGTTGAGCCTGACTGAGATCCGGTGGATCTATCAGGTCAAGGGTTGAACCTCCGGGCAGTCTCCGTCCTTCTATATCTCTCGCCATGCTCGGGCACCAGAACTGATTCTCGGCATGTCCCGGGGTGGTATTCACGACTAAGAGAATCATCGGATCCTGATTCAAAGTCTTTGGATGCCATTGGGTTGGGATTCATCCCATCGCCACTTGTGCTGTCCCCGAAAGCCGATGGTGGATGTCCACAGGCCAGAGATCGGGGATGTGAAGATGGATGACATCTCCCGGGTAATGGAATATCTGGACCAATCATGGTGGGAGCTGCTCGGATTGGTGGAACCACGATGTGCTCCACCCGTCTGTCGGTGTCGAAAAATCCGCGTGTGTGGGGTTTCTTCTAAGGGTTCGGATCGGATGCGTGCCCTGGCGGGCTCGGTCGGATCGTCTTCTCGGAAGGGGTGAGGGTGTGGTTCCTGGTTGAGGCGCCCGACAGCGGCTCAAGAGGATTCAAGGGGTTTTGTGATCGCCACCTGCTTTTTCTAAAAACAGGAAAGGGTTTGGGTCGGATTTGATCGCCTACGTGGGGAGTTTGTGGGGTCTCCGCTCTGAGACACGGATATACCGTACACAGAGGTGAAAAACAGGTAATCCTATTCTGCTTCCGGGCTTGACTAAAGGAGTTATGGGTCAAAGGGATGTTGATATGGGGTGTGGATAGGGGGCGGCTAGTTGTGGTTAGCCGTCGGCCAGGGGGCGGCTAGCTAGGGTTAGCCGTCCAGGGTCTGGGGAATTTAGGCAGGGGTTTGGTAGGTAAAGGGTGGGGTTTTGGGCAGAGGCTAAGCTAGGTTTAACCTGGGTTTATGGAGGGTGGGATGAGAGGGTATTTTATGTGGGGAATGGGTGTTTCTCTCAGAAAAGGGGGTTCTCTCTCTCTCTCTCTCTCTTGGGATTTCTGGTGGTGGAAGGGTTTGAAGATGAATTGGTGATTGTTGTGGATTTTGTTGGGTGTGTTGGTTGTTGTTGAAGGCTTGGGACCTCCTCTATTTATAGTAAAAGAGAGGTAGGAAAATATCCCGAGGGTAATGGAGTGGGTTGGCTTCGATTGGACCTCTCATTAATGCTCTGGTTCTTCTGCTAGAGAACAGATGAAGGGCGGCTAGTGATAACTAGCCGCCCGGGATGGGGCGGCTACTTCCTGGTAGCCGCCCCTATCATGACCTGCCAAACGTCCCATCTCTGACAAGCGGTGGCTTGGGTCGGCTATTTGTTTTGATCCGGCCAAGAGAGGGCGGCTAAAGGTCATGACCCGCCGCAATGATCAGCATTTAATATTGCTTTATGTCCCATCCAGGGAACTGGTCCAAAGTCGGCCAGGGGGCGGTTAGGGGGGCGGCTAGTGTAAACTAGCCGCCCAGTGAGGGGCGGCTAGTTAGGGATAGCCGCCCCTTTCCAGGGACTTTAGGTTTTTAGGGTTTTGGTTTTGGTTTAGGTCTGGGTTAGGGTTTGGCTTAGGTTTAGGGTTTGAGGTAGGGTTTGGGTTTTGGGTTTGGGCTAGGGTTTGGGGTTAGGTCAAGGTTTAGGGTTTGGGTTTAGGTTAGGGTTTGGGCTAGGGTTTGGGGTTAGGTCAAGGTTTAGGGTTTCCGGTTTAGGTTTAGGTCACGGCTAGGTTTAGGGTTTCTGGTTTACCTAACCTTTGGTTCTCTATTGGTGTCCACTTGTGGGATATTTCCGTGTGTTACTTGAAGTATTTCTGTCTCTCTGGACGGTCAAAATTGGGGTATCTACAATTGTCCCTCATCGGACGGAGTCTTTGTGCGAAGCAGGAAAGACTTCGACCGATGATAAGGAAAGAGACCCCTATTTTGGCCGGCCCGACCTTCAAGAAGTTATGCCAATACGAGCAGTACTACTCGGGGAGTTGATTTAGACATCAGAGGCTAGGTCTTGACTTAGAATTTTCTATCCGGGAGGATGATCCAGGTGGAAGGCGGGGAAAAGTAAATGGTGAGTGATCCAACCCGCGGTCGGGGTTCTTAGCTATCGTGCACGGAGCAGCCCAGCGTCAGTTTCCTCGTGCCTACCGTTCCCGTGCTTGGGAAAACTCAGCAAGGAGGGGATATCGCCGACAGAAAGCAAGTAAAAGTTGATTTGGGTGAATTGGATCATCCGAGGGATAAGAACTCTGGAAAAGAACCAGAACTGAAGAAATTTGAATCTGAATGGTACTGGACGTGTTGCAAAACTTCGGGAGAGTCGTGTTTGATCAAGTAATGTCTGGAAATAAGCCAATACATGGCTGTTTGGTATGGAGAACCTTGAATTTTAGGGTTAAAAAGATTGGAAAGGGGTTTTTAAGTAAAAGAGAAAAACTGGGAGGGGCGGCTAGTTGTAACTAGCCGCCCGAGAGGGGGCGGCTACTCGCGGGTAGCCGCCCCTTGACTGGGTCCCTTATAACCGAAAAGACCCTCTCTCTCCCCATACGTTTTTAAAACGGTTTCTCTTCCCTCTTCTCTTCTTCCCTTCGGTTTCAAACTCGAAAACCCTGATTTCTTTGCCTTTCTTTCCTCCATTTCGACCTCAATCTTTCTCTTTCTCTTGATTTCGAAAACCCTAGTTTGGGTTCTCCTTTTTCTTTTCCAAACCGAGGAGATGACGAGGTCGAAGGCGATTGCTTCGAGGGGGAAACGACCGCGGGTGGCTCGTGGAGAGCGTAGCCCGAGCTCTTCATCATCGGAGAGCGATAGGCCGGAGGTCGAGGCCGTGGGGGAGGGTATGGGTACGACGGAGGTGCCGCCGGTGGATATTGTCGTGGGTGAGGTCGGGGATTTGCCTTCGGGGGCTGTCCCGGAGGTAGGGGGGAGTGTGATAGGCTATATACGCAAGAGGAGGCGCGGGGATCGACCGGTGGTGGCCGAGGAGGTGGTTCCGGGGGTTGGAGAATCGATTGAGGGTGCAACCGAGGGGGTAGGGGTCGAGGGAGTTAGCGAGGAGGTGAGGGCGTCGTTGGATGCCCTCGTCGGGATGTTGGATAGGGAGGCCACAGAGGCCAGGGCTGAGGAGGAGGAGAGTAGGGCTATGGGGGCCTTTGCGGAGTTTATTTCCGGCGTGGGGAGGGTGGAGGGGATAGGAGAGGCTAGGGACGGGGCCGGGGAGGCCGAGGGTATGGGCACTGGGGCCGCTGAGGCCGGTGTGGGTGTTGGGGCTGAGGCCGAGGAGGCCGTGTTTGAGGAGGATGAGGAGGAGGATGACGACGGGATGGACGATCCCGATGAGGCCGAGGTGGACGCTCCTGGGTCCACACGGGCCGTGGTATGTTCCTAATCCTTTAGTCTTTGCCTTTTATTTTGGTGTATATGCATGTGTTGGTGGTATGAACAGGTTGTATGTGTGTATTATACTCGTATATGTGTGTTATTTTTTTTAAATAGGCATGCTTGTGTATAAGTTTAATCACGGTGGGATGTGTAAGCATGCTGTCATGGGTTGTGTTTTTATAGGGAGGGGGGGTAATTTCTATATATATATATATCCATGTTTGTTATATGCATATAAAGGAGAGTGCATGCGATACTTTTCTATGTGTATGTGATTTCGTACGTGTTTGATCGTGGTAGAGCATGAGGGGGTGTATGCATGCATTTCATGGGTTCGAGTTCCATATGGCTGTATTGCTTAGGTGTGTTTGATAGGCTTGATGTAAGAAAGTGCGTGAGTGGTGACCACGGTGGGATGTGTTTGATATTGATCTAGCATGCGTGATCATATGAGGAGTGTAGTTTCTTACTTTCATTCTTTTAGCATGTGGGAGTCTTGATTTCGCTAAGCATGGTTTAAAATGATTTCGTAGATTTGGACTCTTACCTCTCGCTCGCTTTTAAACTAACCCATGTTCCCTTCGCTTGTTTTGTAGAGGCCGAATCGTATCCTAGCTTTATGGCACGGGACGAAGAGATGGTACGACGCCTTGGGGCAGGAGGAGCGGAGTTTGGTGGATGGAGCGGGCTTCCGTTCCTTTTTTCTGATCGAACCATTCCACGTCCACCGTCCATATGTGGAGGCTTTGGCGGAGAGATGGGATCCGGAGAGTTGCACGTTCATCCTCCCTACCGGTGCTGTCATGCCGACGCTCGAGGACGTCTATCGGATCACCGGCCTTCCGGTTCTGGGGGAGGCGGTGATCGCGGCCACCCTAGCTGACTACAGGGGGCTTTTCCGAGAGTTGATCGGAATGGGAGTTCGTGGAGCGGGAGCGGACGCTGAACCGGATCCCTTTGGGGCGGCTTTCGGGGCAGTACGGCCTCGGTTCCTTCACAGAGCGCCAGAAGGGCGAAGCTGCAGCTAGCTTCGAGAGGCGGCGGGTGATGATCGAGGCGAGAGAGGCGGCCGCGTGTCCACAGAGGGCACGGAGGGAGTTGAGAGCGTTCTTCCTCTACTTCTTTGGCCGGGTCCTTTTCTCGACGGCCTCTGATAAGGTCTCCTCTCATTCCCTTCTACTGATGCGGGACTTGGAGGGCATGGGGCGCTATGCTTGGGGAGCGGCGATGCTTGCCCACTTGTTTGCGGAGCTCTCGAAGAAAGTCAAGAGGGCTGGAGGAAAGAACCTTGGTGGCTTCGCGCCATTCCTTCAGGTATGTGTAAGTGATGAGTGTCTTCTTCTTGGTTTAGCTTTACTTTGGTCATGATAAATTCCCTCTTGCTTTGTTAGATCTTCGGGTACGAGCACTTCGCCATTGATCGCCCGACTTTGGCTCCGTTCGATCATGCCCTCCCTTGGGCCATGAGATGGGAACCCCGGGGATCTTCCCGTTTGCACCGCCTCGCCCAATTCCGAGAGGCCTTCCGCGTCTTGTCGGAGGAAGAGGTATGAGTTTTCTTTGAATTTCTTTGGCTTGTACTTGGTTTTCTTTTGACTAAGCGCTCTTCCTATCTTTCGATGCTTTTTTAGATGACGTGGAGGCCTTACTCGGAGGAGGTTCCTGAGGCCCTGGCGCGAGACATCTGGCTGATCTACTTCAATGAGGTCGTGTTCCATGCGATCAGCCGGGTCGTCCGTCAGCTTGGGTACCATCAGTGGGTGCCCGATCCTCTTCCGCGGCGCCCTTCGATTCCGGTGGCCGGGATTCCTCGGGACACGAATCTCCCGAGGAATTACGCGACGTACGTGGCGGGATGGATGAGTCGAGGTGTCTTGGTAGAGCGTCGTCCTGAGGTGACTTCGAGTGACGAATACCTAGCTTGGTATCGTCGGGAGTATGCGGATATCCTCGGGACGATGGAGGAGGAGATCCCGGACGCTTATGTAAGTTGAAAAATCCTTTTCTTCCTCGTTCTCTTTTGCTTTGACATCTTCTGAATGGTTTCTTTTTGTAGGTTGAGTTGAATGAGATGGAGAAGAGGCTCAAGACCGCCAATGAGCATCTCCAAGCGCGGGCCAGGCAGATAGAGGCGTTGCGGGCACAGAGAGGACGCTTGCAGGACCAGGTCCGGGTCCTCGAGGCTCAGGTGGATGCTCTGTCGAGAGCGAGGGCCGATGGCGCTTCTTCTTCTTCCGTCCCTCCTCCTTCCGTGGTTTCCGAGCAGGAGCTCGAACTGACGAGGGAATTGGATGTGGCCCGAAGCGAGTTGGCGGCCACAAGGATGGAGTTGGGCCAGGCGAGGGGCAGGGCTTCTCGGGCTGAGGAGGAGGCGGACCGGCTGAGGTCCATGATAGCCTCGAGGGAGAGGGGTTCATTACCCTAGGCCGTGAGAGGGACTCCCTCCAGATGAGGGTGTCGGAGTTGGAGGCTTCGGCGGGTGTTCCCGGAGGTTTGATGGGAGACCTGGTTCGTTCTCTCCAGGCGGCCGGGGATAGGGACGAGAGGCACTCAGGGCGTCGGAAGCGAGGGCGCGGGAGTTGGAGGAGAGGTTGAGGGTTGCTGAGGATCGGGCCAGAGGGACAGAGAGTCGCCTCCGACAGAGATTGGAGAGGAGAGACAGAGACATGCAGCAGGTCCGTCTCTGGGAGGCCACCATGAGGGGGAAGTTGGTCGGAGGGGGCTCTATGACCGAGGCGGACCTTGATCTTCTTCCACTTGAGCCTGACCATTCTCTCTCGGCTTCCTTGGCTACCGGGGCCACTTTAGCCGTGCCTCTCGTCCTTCGGCGTCTCGGAGTCGTGGGATATACGCGAGGGCCGCGTCTTCGGTTCGAGAGACTCCTGCTGCTCCTGATGTTCCAGAGGTTCAGTCTTCTCCTCATCCACCGCTCCCTTCTCAGCCAAGTCAGGACGTTCCTCCTACTCAGCCTCCAGCGGATGACGATACGCCGAGGTATAGCTTTTGTGTCTTGGTTTTAAGTAGAAGAATAGTATATATGCGATGAATTCATGCTTTTCTTCTTTTGTTTTGGTTTTAGGTGATATTTCGGTGAGATATAGCTCAAGACTTTTTGGATTTTGGAGCGCTTTGAAGGAAGATTCCCTTTTTATGCCCCTTTTTAGGTTTTAGAAAAACGGTCTATGCTTGTGATTTTGGGTGGGACAATTTAATCATTCTCCTTTATATGTATGTGTTTTAGAGTAGTTTAGCATGGATGGTTCATGGATATGTATGTTTGTGTAGATGAATCTTGGTTTCATAGGTTTGATTCATGGATGGATGTAGGTTTTGATATATAATTTGTTGGTATCTATACAGGTTTTGCGTATGAATATGTGTATGAAATGTTTATATGCAGGTTTTGGAAAGAATTCGATTTGTAATAGGTAAAGAAGTGCTGAAGAGTTGATTATATGGGCTGACATAACTGACAAGGGTGCAGGCAAGGGGCGGCTAGTGTAACCTAGCCGCCCAGTGAGGGGCGGCTAGTTAGGTTTAGCCGCCCCCTGCCTGGGGCATTTTGGGCCTGCTGCTCCTGTCTGCTGCTGCTGCTGAAAGCTTTTGAGACCGTTCTATCCTTCAATACCTATAAAAACATTCTTTCCATGGACCAAGTGTTAAATCTGTCCAAATTGTGCCCCTGCACCGTCTTTCGAGCCCTTCTTGCTTGAATTGTCAAGGGCTACAATCCATCTTAAGGCGGAATGGAAATATAAATGCGAGAAAGTAAAGTGCGGGAGACCAGGCTTTAGTGTGCAAGGAAGGGATTCCAAGTGCGTGAGTGAAGAAGAACTTATGTGTAGGAGTTGGGGATAATTTCTTCTCACGCATGTGCGGAAGGGCATGAGGTGAGTTGGGACAATTTTCATATGAGTGGGGATAATCTTGAATTTTGCGGGGACAACTCTCATATGAGTGGGGATAATTTTAAATTCGGGGGGGGGGGGTTAACTTTAATGTTTCAAGAAAATCAGATGCCAAGGTGTTTTGAGAAGGAAAATGCGAGCTTATGCGTAAGTATAAGTGGCATAAGGGGGCATTTTAGTTCTTCAATGACTTTTTAGGTGAGAGGGCAATGTTCTTGATTTTCATAAGTAAAAGACGCCATCAAGTCCCCGTGGAGGAGCCCTTGTGGTCACTTATGTCCAAACCAGGATTGTATTTGAGAGGTATAAGCCTTAGGCGTCGATTTTCCTAGGTTCATGGTTTTCCAATGCTTAATCGTATTATTCTAAACATGCTGAAAAATCCATGAGTGTACCAAGAGTCAAGTCAAATAAGCTTCCTTTGGATAGGCAAGTTTCTAAATGAATTCACGTGAGTGTGTGTGTAGGTGTAAACCTGGACGTGATCTACCCTTGGTCAAAATTTTGCTTTTTCCGGTGGACATAGCTTAATTTTGAACCCCCATTGCAAAAAAATAAAAGGGGAGAGGGTGAATGAGGTAAGAGTAATATCTTCCTTTCGGGCAATATTTTAGAATTGTCCCAGTCTAGCACATGTCTTACTTCCTAGGTCCCTCTGGCTTTCTTCTTTTTACCACTTCTTTAATTTTGGGTGGAAAGGTACAATCTGTTGTTTGGATCTGTACTGGTATAGCCGTTGTTTAGCGTATACCGTGCGTAAAGGCGTGAAAACCTGCTAAATAGAGAGTTTAACCCGTTCACTTGGGTGTTTGGCCTCTCCTTGCCTGACT
The DNA here is from genome assembly GCA_030737845.1 of Acorus calamus. Lineage (NCBI taxonomy): Eukaryota > Viridiplantae > Streptophyta > Magnoliopsida > Acorales > Acoraceae > Acorus > Acorus calamus. The sequence goes on from CM060872.1 coordinate 10,954,152, forward strand.
TTCTTTTTTTTTTGTTGTGTTTTTTTTTATTTGATTTGATTTGAGGGGGGGGCTCTTCTGTTTTTCACCCCGATTCTTTTCATGCTTCCCCTCTAGAAGTGTTTATATAGTGCCAGAGCCAGTTTTTGAGACATATGCTAGGTCCGGGTAACTCCTCATTTTGACCTAGGGTTAATATGAGCGGGGCGGAAATGAGGGATATTTTGCTTTGGGGAGTTTTTAAATTGTCCCAGTCCACGGGGTAGGCAATTTTTCTTCTATCAGGCGAATCTAGTCCAGTTATACGTGTGTGAAGGGAATGACATGATTTAGCGGAAACGTGTTCAAATAGATACGAGTTTATCTTTGAGAGTCTTACAATTCTATTATGAAGTACTAAATGTTGGAAATCGCAGGAAGGAAGAATAATAGTTCTTAAGTATTGAAAGCTTTTCATGCATGGAATTTCTTTAGATAAAGTGCATTCCACGAACCTGGAAACTCGACTCCTTCGGCATCTACCAGGCGGTAGGCATTCCCGGAATAGGCATGGGTGATCACATAGGGCCCCTCCCATGTGGGTTGCAGCTTTCCTCTCGGGTGAGGCTGTCTTGATGGCATGATTTGCTTAAGTACTAATTCCACGATTTTGAATTTTCTTTTTATCACCTTCTTTTCAAATGCCCTTGCTACCCTTCTTTGGTAGGCCTGGGCATGGTCTGCCGCTCTTAATCTCTTCTCGTCCAGTAGTTCGAGGCGTAGTAGGACAAATATATACTTATGTTTTTGAAAGGGGGCCTTTGTCGGCGAAAAGATATGTTTTTGGAAAGAAAAGAATGGAGATAAAGTTTGGAAAATGATTTTGTTTTTATAAGAAAAGTATGGAAAGACAGTTTTGTAAAACGTTTTTCGGCGGAGATCACGGAAAACACTTGCTTTGTAAAACATTTTTGTTTTGAAGGAAAGGTGTGGAAACGTAGATTTGGAAAATATTTTCGTCGTGAAGAAGAGTGTGGAAATGTAGTTTGTAAATATTTTCGTTTGTTTTGGTAAACAGGTAAAGAAAGTTCGGGAAAGAACTTTTATTTTGGTTTTGAAGTACGGAAATATTGTTTTGTAGAACTTTTAGTTTTGGAAGAGAGTGTGAAAAACATTTTTAGAAAAGCACATTTTTTTTTTAAAAGGAGAGTGGAAATAAAGCTGGAAACAAGTATGTTCAGAGTTGGGGAATGAAAGCTGATCGGCATGTATTTTTTTTTGTGTTGGATTTTGGTTTCTTTTTAGGAAAGCAGGTAAACAAATATGTACAGGGTTTGAGTTGGAAGTGAAAGCTGGTAAACAAATATTTTGAGTTTTCTTTTTTTTTGGAAAGCTGTAAACTATGTACAGGATTTGAAAACTTACCCGGGAGGATCGGTACCTGGTTCTTGAATTTGTAGGTTTGATTCATGGATGGATGTAGGTTTTGATATATAATTTGTTGGTATCTATACAGGTTTTGCGTATGAATATGTGTATGAAATGTGTATATGCAGGTTTTGGAAAGAATTTGATTTGTAATAGGTAAAGAAGTGCTGAAGAGTTGGTTATATGGGCTGACATAACTGACAGGGGTGCAAGCAAGGGGCGGCTAGTGTAACCTAGCCGCCCAGTGAGGGGCGGCTAGTTAGGTTTAGCCGCCCCCGGCCTGGGGCAAACTTACCTGAGACAAGGGGGAGGGGCGGCTAGTACAAACTAGCCACCCAGTGAGGGGCGGCTAGTTAGGTTTAGCCGCCCCCTGCCTGGGGCATTTTGGGCCTGCTGCTCCTGTCTGCTGCTGCTGCTGCTGCTGAAAGCTTTTGAGACCGTTCTATCCTTCAATACCTATAAAAACATTCTTTCCATGGACCAAGTGTTAAATCTGTCCAGATTGTGCCCCTGCACCGTCTTTCGAGCCCTTCTTGCTTGAATTGTCAAGGGCTACAATCCATCTTAAGGCGGAATGGAAATATAAATGCGAGAAAGTAAAGTGCGGGAGACCAGGCTTTAGTGTGCAAGGAAGGGATTCCAAGTGCGTGAGTGAAGAAGAACTTATGTGTAGGAGTTGGGGATAATTTCTTCTCACGCATGTGCGGAAGGGCATGAGGTGAGTGGGGACAATTTTCATATGAGTGGGGATAATCTTGAATTTTGCGGGGACAACTCTCATATGAGTGGGGATAATTTTAAATTCGGGGGGGGGGGGGGGGTTAACTTTAATGTTTCAAGAAAATCAGATGCCAAGGTGTTTTGAGAAGGAAAATGCGAGCTTATGCGTAAGTATAAGTGGCATAAGGGGGCATTTTAGTTCTTCAATGACTTTTAAGGTGAGAGGGCAATGTTCTTGATTTTCATAAGTAAAAGACGCCATCAAGTCCCCGAGGAGGAGCCCTTGTGGTCACTTATGTCCAAACCAGGATTGTATTTGAGAGGTATAAGCCTTAGGCGTCGATTTTCCTAGGTTCATGGTTTTCCAATGCTTAATCGTATTATTCTAAACATGCTGAAAAATCCATGAGTGTACCAAGAGTCAAGTCAAATAAGCTTCCTTTGGATAGACAAGTTTCTAAATGAATTCGCGTGAGTGTGTGTGTAGGTGTAAACCTGGACGTGATCTACCCTTGGTCAAAATTTTGCTTTTCCCGGTGGACATAGCTCAATTTTGAACCCCCATTGCAAAAAAATAAAAGGGGAGAGGGTGAATGAGGTAAGAGTAATATCTTCCTTTCGGGCAATATTTTAGAATTGTCCCAGTCTAGCACATGTCTTACTTCCTAGGTTCCTCTGGCTTTCTTCTTTTTACCACTTCTTTATTTTTGGGTGGAAAGTACAGTCCGTTGTTTGGATCTGTACTGGTATAGCCGTTGTTTAGCGTATACCGTGCGTAAAGGCGAAAAAGCCTGCTAAATAGAGAGTTTAACCCGTTCACTTGGGTGTTTGGCCTCTCCTTGCCTTACTTTCTTTTTTTTTATTGTTGTGTGTGTGTTTTTTTTTTTTTTTATTTGATTTGATTTGAGGGGGGGCTCTTCTGTTTTTCACCCCGATTCTTTTCATGCTTCCCCTCTAAAAGTGTTTATATAGTGCCAGAGCCAGTTTTTGTGACATATGCTAGGTCCGGATAACTCCTCATTTTGACCTAGGGTTAATACGAACGGGGCGGAAATAAGTGATATTTTGCTTTGGGGAGTTTTTAAATTGTCCCAGTCCACAAGGTAGGCAATTTTTCTTCTATCAGGCGAATCTAGTCCAATTATACGTGTGTGAAGGGAATGACATGATTTAGCGGAAACGTGTTCAAATAGATACGAGTTTATCTTTGAGAGTCTTACAATTCTATTATCAAGTACTAAACGTTGGAAATCGCAGGAAGGAAGAATAATAGTTCTTAAGTATTGAAAGCTTTTCATGCATGGAATTTCTTTAGATAAAGTGCATTCCACGAACCTGGAAACTCGACTCCTTCGGCATCTACCAGGCGGTAGGTATTCCCGGAATAGGCATGGGTGATCACATAGGGCCCCTCCCATGTGGGTTGCAGCTTTCCTCTCGGGTGAGGCTGTCTTGATGGCATGATTTGCTTAAGTACTAATTCCCCGATTTCGAATTTTCTTTTTATCACCTTCTTTTCAAATGCCCTTGCCACCCTTATTTGGTAGGCCTGGGCATGGTCTGCCGCTCTTAATCTCTTCTCGTCCAGTAGTTCGAGGCGTAGTAGGACAAATATATACTTATGTTTTTGAAAAGGGGCCTGTGTCGGCGAAAAGATATGTTTTTGGAAAGAAAAGAATGGAGATAAAGTTTGGAAAATGATTTTGTTTTTATAAGAAAAGTATGGAAAGACAGTTTTGTAAAACGTTTTTCGGCGGAGATCACGGAAAACACTTGCTTTGTAAAACATTTTTGTTTTGAAGGAAAGGTGTGGAAACGTAGATTTGGAAAATATTTTCGTCGTGAAGAAGAGTGTGGAAATGTAGTTTGTAAATATTTTCGTTTGTTTTGGTAAACAGGTAAAGAAAGTTCGGGAAAGAGCTTTTTTTTTGGTTTTGAAGTACGGAAATACTGTTTTGTAGAACTTTTAGTTTTGGAAGAGAGTGTGAAAAACATTTTTAGAAAAGCACATTTTTTTTTAAAAAAGGAGAGTGGAAATAAAGCTGGAAACAAGTATGTTCAGAGTTGGGGAATGAAAGCTGATCGGCATGTATTTTTTTTTGTGTTGGATTTTGGTTTCTTTTTAGGAAAGCAGGTAAACAAATATGTACAGGGTTTGAGTTGGAAGTGAAAGCTGGTAAACAAATATTTTGAGTTTTCTTTTTTTTTTGGAAAGCTGTAAACTATGTACAGGATTTGAAAACTTACCCGGGAGGATCGGTACCTGGTTCTTGAATTTGTATTGCCTCCTCGGGTCGGCTTCTTTTTGATGGCCGACTGATGTCTGGTGGGGGTCCCCTGTTCCCAAATTCTCCCTCCCTGAGTCTCTTCAAAGGCCTCCCTTGATGGAGTAGTTCTTCGTCTGTGGCGCCTGGTTGCCAACATGCGAGCACCTCTAGCCGGATGCGCATGGTACAGATGCTCCAATTCCTGGCCTGAGTGTTATTAGAGCGTGCCTCTCCCCATATGGATATTACCTTCCCGTGGTACGGGAAGCGAAGACATTGGTGTCGGGTGGATGAGACGGCTTCGATGCTGTTGAGCCATGTCCTCCCAACAATCAGAGGGTGGGGCGATTGAATGTTCATCACCATGCAGTTAACGATGGTGGAGACTGGGCCGATTTTCAGTGGGAGCGTGACTAGTCCGCAGGCGTTCTTGCGTGTGCTGTCGAAGGCGTAAATGTAATCGTATGAGGGCTCCAATCTGGGAACCCGGCCTTCTAGCTTTTGGTAGGCAGAATATGTAAGGACGTTAGTTTCTGCTCCCGTGTCAATGAGAATGTGCCGGAATTCCCTTCCCCCGAGTATGGCGGTGATTGAGAGGGGTGCGGAACGTGCTCCGGCTTTTGCGACTTCATGGGGGAGGAAGGTGATCGAGTTGGGCTCCGTAAGATCGCTTGGTGGACGCTGAGTCCTGGCCGCTTCTTCTGAGGGAGAGTTGTTGTCATAAGGGGACCCAGGTGGGCTACCGCCTTCATTCTCATTCCCCGGTCGGAGGGCTAAGGTGAACATATTGTGTATAGCCCAATTGTTCTCGTTCTCGTATTGGAGGCGTGCTTCTCCCCAAATTGTTAGTACATGATTCAAGAATGGCAGTCGAAGGCATTGGTGCCGGGGGGAACAGATAGCTTGGATGCTGTCTAACCACGGTTGCCCTAGCATCAATGGGTACCTCGTGTCGATATCGGCCACGAAGCAGGCCACTTCGCAGATGAGAGGTCCGACGGATAGCTCGAATGTTCCGGGGCCGCGGAGAGTCTTCCCGGTATGGTTGAAAGCTTGAATAGTATGGTGGGCCGGGTGGACGGGAGGACGGCCTAATCCAGGTATCTTTTGGTAGGTGGAGCACGTCATTATGTTCATTCCTGACCCTGGGTCTACAAAGATGTTGTTTAGCCACAACATTTGGAGTCGTCCGCGGATGTGTACGGGGTAGACTCGCAGTCTGGGATCCGGGAGGTCTTGGTCAGTGAATGAAATGGTCATTGGGCGGCGGGGGCCATTGACAGTGTCGGTACTCTTGGAGGACCCGTTGTCGTCCGGATGCAGATCATCCGACGTACATTCCCCTCCTTCGGGTCCTTCGCTAGCTCCTTCGGGGATCTCAAATGGCTCTTCTTCTTCGTCTTCTCCCGGGTTCTCTAGTCCGCTTTCGTCGGACTCGATGTTGATGACAGCGGGAAGGGCGAGAACCGCGTCTTCTTCTTCGCCATAGAGTATGGCGAGGTCATGGTCGTCGAGGTTCAGCACTTCGTTATAACACTTTCTCTCTCTTCTTTTTGTATTTCGGTTGAACTTTTTGCATGTGGAGCAGCACATATTCTTCTTTATCAATTGTTTCTTTATAACTTTATTTGTTAAATTTTTAGTTGTCATATCATGTAGTTACTGCTTTTGATTTAATTTATATGGTTAAATCATGTCATGCACTAACTCAAAGACGGACATAAAATACATAAAACAGTTTATCATAGAAGCAGTATGGAACAATATTAAGTGCCTGTTTGGATATGGTATTAAGACTGGTATAACATGGAATAGCTCGGTATAATTAAGCCCATTTTAGACATTTGGTTTGAAGGAATAACCCGGTATCTGGAATTCAGAATAGCTTGGAATAGAAGGGTATTTGTATTCCACCTCCCCCCATGGAATTAGCCTATTCCAACAACAATCATAAGTGGGTCTCACATTTATTTATGTTTTTCATTTCAAATCATATATCATCATCTCTTATAAATCAATGGGGTTTACATGTTAAACCAACCTTTTACATCTTATTCATATTTTATTCTTCATCAATCAAGCACTCCAACCTTTATTATTACGTTTTCCAACAAGAATAATCGAAAATACAACCAAACAGAAAATCCTTTATTCCATTGATAAAGACAACAATTCCTTCATTCATGTGTATAATTTTTTTTTCTTTTAGTAAGAACTTGTGAGATATGGGTTTGATTGGTTCATGCGCAACGTGAGTTTGAATGCAGTGTTAGCGGAGAAGCGGGGAAATATTTGACGGCTAAAATTCCTCAAGAGATAAAGATCTCTCAATGGTTGGTCTATCAAAGCTGAATTCTAACCATGTGATAGAGGGCGAAGTGGTCCCCTACTCGTCAACAAGTTGCACTCTTTGCACGAATGGCGAAGAATCGACAAAACACCTCTTCATCACTTGCGCCACAGCTAGGGAACTATGGGTCATGCTTGAACGAGCCACGACGATCAACCTGGACTTTCAGTCAATAGAGCACCTGTGGAAGTCAGCCTCCCTCCTCTCTAGTCGGAAATTAAAGACTGATTGTCGTTGGCGGAGATCAAGCGATGCCTCATCCCAGGAGGTCTATGGGCAATATGGAAGACTAGAAACGCGACCATCTTCGATGGCCAGTGGTTCTATTTTGAGAACCTGTGGGATATGATTTCCAGCCCCATATGCGAATGGGGCAGAGTCCTCGAGGGTGCCAAGAAGGTGGACTTCTCAAGGGTTGCCTTGAACATCATGGCATAAGAGTTTTGGGGCCTCGGGGAGCTTGTTGGATTGGAACTCTATTCAAGTCCTCAAACCTCTGGAGCTTTATATATTATTTTCTCTTCATCTATGTTTTAGTTCTTCACTTCTGTGTATCCCCTTTGGCCCAAAGTTCATCTATTAATATAATCGAGGTAGCTTTGGTCTACCAGTTTAAAAAAAAAAGGAACTTGTGAGATATCTCATTTAAGATATGTACATGTTATTTTTTGAATAAAATGTATTGAAAACACATCTATAGACATGTGTATCTATTGATTTATTGAATGATTTTTTTTGTGTAATAATCATTATTTTAATTTTAATTGTTTATATATGAGGTGAATATTTCCCCCCTTCAGTTAAATTTGTAATTCTTTTGGGATTGAAACTTCAAAGGATTTTTGTAGGAATTTTGGTGGTAAACAAACTAAAACAATATTGATTTTTGGCTGTGCTGTTAGAGTGCTTGCACGCGACCTCTTTATAGGCTGCCTACGTACCCATGAGGGATCAAGCCACACGTAGTTCCTGAAATGCCCTTGTAACCGTTTTGCCACTAAGTGTTTAGTGGACTTTGTTTTCCAGAAACGTCCCTAGTGATTATGCTCCACGTTGGCCCTTGATTACCCACGTTCTGTTGGTAGTGGGTCTTAAGTGCCAGCTTGGCGGTTACAGGCGTTAGTGGTCTTCTAGTCGTTTCTCCATTATGCTCGGGGTCTATTGGTATGTTTGTGAGGAGTAAGGTCGACCGATCAGACCTCATGTCTGGTCGTGTCTTAGACTTCTCGTTCCCGAGGAATAAGGTCGACTGACCAGACCTCATGTCTGGTCGTGCCATAGACTACTTGAGATGACATCTTCTCGTGAGGTGTTCGACCGTCCAACTAAACCCTTAGCCTAGTCGTGCATGTACACCTCATGACATTATCATGAGGACCTCCATCCTGCATCGGGTCTTGTGGGCCCCGCGTAAGATGGCCCAGGTCCATCTTGTCTTGACACGTGTCCTAGCGCAGATTTTTGCCTCCATAGATGCCCCCTCTCCTGTTCTTTTGAATTGTCGATAGAGCAGGAGATCTGAAAAATCATCTCGGATCCTTCTCTTTTATAGGGTCAAAGATCTGGTCGCCTGTTTCCTCGGGATTCCTGGATCCATTCAGGATTTGATGGCCGATTTGCTAAGTCAGCTTTAATGACGCGTGGCCTCCCACAGTTTCTTCTTTGAAAATCCAAACGTCAGCGCCTCTTAGGTTTTCGTGAAACCCTTTACGAGGCATTGATTGTAACTCAATATCCGCAGTGAATAATTGATGTCGTCTTTTTGAAGCATCGTCTTTTTGAAGTATTTAAAGGTCGAGTGCGAAACGCTCTTCATCCTATCTCGTCCTTTATCTTCTAAAATCTCCATTGCCTCTGATCATGGAGAAAACCGCCATTACCGCAACCCTTCAAAGAGAGTTGGGAATCTCCTTAGACTTCGCGGTCGATGAGTTGTTTGAGGATGAGGACCCCACTCTTTTCCTTGACTCTGTCCTCCTCCATTCGAGTTATTTCATGAATGGGGGTCTTTCTCTTCCTCTGCCATGCTTGGTGGCAGAGTTTCTTGACTTCTTCGCCCTCCACCCCATCTTGGTAGTCCTCAATGTGTACCGCATCTTGATGTACATGGTCGTATTGGGGAAGAAGACAAGAGTTAAGTTGAGCCTGACTGAGATCCGGTGGATCTATCAGGTCAAGGGTTGAACCTCCGGGCAGTCTCCGTCCTTCTATATCTCTCGCCATGCTCGGGCACCAGAACTGATTCTCGGCATGTCCCGGGGTGGTATTCACGACTAGGAGAATCATCGGATCCAGATTCAAGGTCCTTGGATGCCATTGGGTTGGGATTCATCCCATCGCCACTTGTGCTGTCCCCGAAAGCCGATGGTGGATGTCCACAGGCCAGAGATCGGGGATGTGAAGATGGATGACATCTCCCGGGTAATGGAATATCTGGACCAATCATGGTGGGAGCTGCTCGGATTGGTGGAACCACGATGTGCTCCACCCGTCTGTAGGTGTCAAAAAATCCGCGTGTGTGGGGTTTCTTCGGAGGGTTCGGATCGGATGCGTGCCCTGGCGGGCTCGGTCGGATCGTCTTCTCGGAAGGGGTGAGGGTGTGGTTCCTGGTTGAGGCGCCCGACAGCGGCTCAAGAGGATTCAAGGGGTTTTGTGATCGCCACCTGCTTTTTCTAAAAACAGGAAAGGGTTTGGTCGGATTTGATCGCCTACGTGGGGAGTTTGTGGGGTCTCCGCTCTGAGACACGGATATACCGTACACAGAGGTGAAAAACAGGTAATCCTATTCTGCTTCCGGGCTTGACTAAAGGAGTTATGGGTCAAAGGGATGTTGATATGGGGTGTGGATAGGGGGCGGCTAGTTGTGGTTAGCCGTTGGCCATGGGGCGGCTAGCTAGGGTTAGCCGTCCAGGGTCTGGGGAATTTAGGCAGGGGTTTGGTAGGTAAAGGGTGGGGTCTTGGGCAGAGGCTAAGCTAGGTTTAGCCTGGGTTTATGGAGGGTGGGATGAGAGGGTATTTTATGTGGGGAATGGGTGTTTTTCTCACAAAAGGGGGTTCTCTCTCTCTCTCTCTCTTGGGATTTCTGGTGGTGGAAGGGTTTGAAGATGAATTGGTGATTGTTGTGGATTTTGTTGGGTGTGTTGGTTGTTGTTGAAGGCTTGGGACCTCCTCTATTTATAGTAAAAGAGAGGTAGGAAAATATCCCGAGGGTAATGGAGTGGGTTGGCTTCGATTGGACCTCTCATTAATGCTCTGGTTCTTCTGCCAGAGAACAGGTGAAGGGCGGCTAGTGATAACTAGCCGCCCGGGATGGGGCGGCTACTTCCTGGTAGCCGCCCCTATCATGACCTTCCAAACGTCCCATCTCTGACAAGCGGTGGCTTGGGTCGGCTATTTGTTTTGATCCGGCCAAGAGAGGGCGGCTAAAGGTCATGACCCGCCGCAATGATCAGCATTTAATATTGCTTTATGTCCCATCCAGGGAACTGGTCCAAAGTCGGCCAGGGGGCGGTTAGGGGGGCGGCTAGTGTAAACTAGCCGCCCAGTGAGGGGCGGCTAGTTAGGGATAGCCGCCCCTTTCCAGGGACTTTAGGTTTTTAGGGTTTTGGTTTTGGTTTAGGTCTGGGTTAGGGTTTGGCTTAGGTTTAGGGTTTGAGGTAGGGTTTGGGTTTTGGGTTTGGGCTAGGGTTTGGGGTTAGGTCAAAGTTTAGGGTTTGGGTTTAGGTTAGGGTTTGGGCTAGGGTTTTGGGTTAGGTCAAGGTTTAGGGTTTCCGGTTTAGGTTTAGGTCAAGGCTGGGATTAGGGTTCAGGGCTAGGGTTTGGGGTTAGGTCAAGGTTTAGGGTTTCCGGTTTAGGTTTAGGTCACGGCTAGGTTTAGGGTTTCTGGTTTACCTAACCTTTGGTTCTCTATTGGTGTCCACTTGTGGGATATTTCCGTGTGTTACTTGAAGTATTTCTGTCTCTCTCGACGGTCAAAATTGGGGTATCTACAATTGTCCCTCATCGGACGGAGTCTTTGTGCGAAGCAGGAAGACTTCGACCGATGATAAGGAAAGAGACCCCTATTTTGGCCGGCCCGACCTTCAAGAAGTTATGCCAATACGAGCAGTACTACTCGGGGAGTTGATTTAGACTATCAGAGGCTAGGTCTTGACTTAGAATTTCTATCCGGGAGGATGATCCAGGTGGAAGACGGGGAAAAGTAAATGGTGAGTGATCCAACCCGCGGTCGGGGTTCTTAGCTATCGTGCACGGAGCAGCCCAGCGTCAGTTTCCTCGTGCCTACCGTTCCCGTGCTTGGGAAAACTCAGCAAGGAGGGGATATCGCCGACAGAAAGCAAGTAAAAGTTGATTTGGGTGAATTGGATCATCCGAGGGATAAGAACTCTGGAAAAGAACAAGAACTGAAGAAATTTGAATCTGAATGGTACTGGACGTGTTGCAAAACTTCGGGAGAGTCGTGTTTGATCAAGTAATGTCTGGAAATAAGCCAATACATGGCTGTTTGGTATGGAGAACCTTGAATTTTAGGGTTAAAAAGATTGGAAAGGGGTTTTTAAGTAAAAAGAAAAACTGGGAGGGGCGGCTAGTTGTAACTAGCCGCCCGAGAGGGGGCGGCTACTCGCGGGTAGCCGCCCCTTGACTGGGTCCCTTATAACCGAAAAGACCCTCTCTCTCCCCATACGTTTTTAAAACGGTTTCTCTTCCCTCTTCTCTTCTTCCCTTCGGTTTCAAACTCGAAAACCCTGATTTCTTTGCCTTTCTTTCCTCCATTTCGACCTCAATCTTTCTCTTTCTCTTGATTTCGAAACCCTAGTTTGGGTTCTCCTTTTTCTTTTCCAAACCGAGGAGATGACGAGGTCGAAGGCGATTGCTTCGAGGGGGAAACGACCGCGGGTGGCTCGTGGAGAGCGTAGCCCGAGCTCTTCATCATCGGAGAGCGATAGGCCGGAGGTCGAGGCCGTGGGGGAGGGTATGGGTACGACGGAGGTGCCGCCGGTGGATATTGTCGTGGGTGAGGTCGGGGATTTGCCTTCGGGGGCTGTCCCGGAGGTAGGGGGGAGTGTAATAGGCTATATACGCAAGAGGAGGCGCGGGGATCGACCGGTGGTGGCCGAGGAGGTGGTTCCGGGGGTTGGAGAATCGATTGAGGGTGCAACCGAGGGGGTAGGGGTCGAGGGAGTTAGCGAGGAGGTGAGGGCGTCGTTGGATGCCCTCGTCGGGATGTTGGATAGGGAGGCCACAGAGGCCAGGGCTGAGGAGGAGGAGAGTAGGGCTATGGGGTTCTTTGCGGAGTTTATTTCCGGCGTGGGGAGGGTGGAGGGGATAGGAGAGGCTAGGGACGGGGCCGGGGAGGCCGAGGGTATGGGCACTGGGGCCGCTGAGGCCGGTGTGGGTGTTGGGGCTGAGGCCGAGGAGGCCGTGTTTGAGGAGGATGAGGAGGAGGATGACGACGGGATGGACGATCCCGACGAGGCCGAGGTGGACGCTCCTGGGTCCACACGGGCCGTGGTATGTTCCTAATCCTTTAGTCTTTGCCTTTTATTTTGGTGTATATGCATGTGTTGGTGGTATGAACAGGTTGTATGTGTGTATTATACTCGTATATGTGTGTTATTTTTTTTAAATAGGCATGCTTGTGTATAAGTTTAATCACGGTGGGATGTGTAAGCATGCTGTCATGGGTTTGTTTTTTATGGGGAGGGGGGGGCAATTTCTATATATATATGTCCATGTTTGTTATATGCATATAAAGGAGAGTGCATGCGATACTTTTCTATGTGTATGTGATTTCGTACGTGTTTGATCGTGGTAGAGCATGAGGGGGTGTATGCATGCATTTCATGGGTTCGTGTTCCATATGGCTGTGTTGCTTAGGTGTGTTTGATAGGCTTGATGTAAGAAAGTGCGTGAGTGGTGACCACGGTGGGATGTGTTTGATATTTGTCTAGCATGCGTGATCATATGAGGAGTGTAGTTTCTTACTTTCATTCTTTTAGCATGTGGGAGTCTTGATTTCGCTAACCATGGTTTAAAATGATTTCATAGATTTGGACTCTTACCACTCGCTCGCTTTTAAACTAACCCATGTTCCCTTCGCTTGTTTTGTAGAGGCCGAATCGTATCCGGGCTTTATGGCACGGGACGAAGAGATGGTACGACGCCTTGGGGCAGGAGGAGCGGAGTTTGGTGGATGGAGCGGGCTTCCGTTCCTTTTTTCTGATCGAACCATTCCACGTCCACCGTCCATATGTGGAGGCTTTGGCGGAGAGATGGGATCCGGAGAGTTGCACGTTCATCCTCCCTACCGGTGCTGTCATGCCGACGCTCGAGGACGTCTATCGGATCACCGGCCTTCCGGTTCTGGGGGAGGCGGTGATCGCGGCCACCCTAGCTGACTACAGGGGGCTTTTCCGAGAGTTGATCGGGGAATGGGAGTTCGTGGAGCGGGAGCGGACGCTGAACCGGATCCCTTTGGGGCGGCTTTCGGGGCAGTACGGCCTCGGTTCCTTACAGAGCGCCAGAAGGGCGAAGCTGCAGCTAGCTTCGAGAGGCGGCGGGTGATGATCGAGGCGAGAGAGGCGGCCGCGTGTCCACAGAGGGCACGGAGGGAGTTGAGAGCGTTCTTCCTCTACTTCTTTGGCCGGGTCCTTTTCTCGACGGCCTCTGATAAGGTCTCCTCTCATTCCCTTCTACTGATGCGGGACTTGGAGGGCATGGGGCGCTATGCTTGGGGAGCGGCGATGCTTGCCCACTTGTTTGCGGAGCTCTCGAAGAAAGTCAAGAGGGCTGGAGGAAAGAACCTTGGTGGCTTCGCGCCATTCCTTCAGGTATGTGTAAGTGATGAGTGTCTTCTTCTTGGTTTAGCTTTACTTTGGTCATGATAAATTCCCTCTTGCTTTGTTAGATCTTCGGGTACGAGCACTTCGCCATTGATCGCCCGACTTTGGCTCCGTTCGATCATGCCCTCCCTTGGGCCATGAGATGGGAACCCCGGGGATCTTCCCGTTTGCACCGCCTCGCCCAATTCCGAGAGGCCTTCCGCGTCTTGTCGGAGGAAGAGGTATGAGTTTTCTTTGAATTTCTTTGGCTTGTACTTGGTTTTCTTTTGACTAAGCGCTCTTCCTATCTTTTGATGCTTTTTTAGATGACGTGGAGGCCTTACTCGGAGGAGGTTCCTAAGGCCCTGGCGCGAGACATCTGGCTGATCTACTTCAATGAGGTCGTGTTCCATGCGATCAGCCGGGTCGTCCGTCAGCTTGGGTACCATCAGTGGGTGCCCGATCCTCTTCCGCGGCGCCCTTCGATTCCGGTGGCCGGGATTCCTCGGGACACGAATCTCCCGAGGAATTACGCGACGTACGTGGCGGGATGGATGGTCGAGGCGTCTTGGTAGAGCGTCGTCCTGAGGTGACTTCGAGTGACGAATACCTAGCTTGGTATCGTCGGGAGTATGCGGATATCCTCGGGACGATGGAGGAGGAGATCCCGGACGCTTATGTAAGTTGAAAAATCCCTTCTCTTCCTCGTTCTCTTTTGTTTGAACATCTTCTGAATGGTATTTCCTTTTTGTAGGTTGAGTTGAATGAGATGGAGAAGAGGCTCAAGACCGCCAATGAGCATCTCCAAGCGCGGGCCAGGCAGATAGAGGCGTTGCGGGCACAGAGAGGACGCTTGCAGGACCAGGTCCGGGTCCTCGAGGCTCAGGTGGATGCTCTGTCGAGAGCGAGGGCCGATGGCGCTTCTTCTTCTTCCGTCCCTCCTCCTTCCGTGGTTTCCGAGCAGGAGCTCGAACTGACGAGGGAATTGGATGTGGCCCGAAGCGAGTTGGCGGCCACAAGGATGGAGTTGGGCCAGGCGAGGGGCAGGGCTTCTCGGGCTGAGGAGGAGGCGGACCGGCTGAGGTCCATGATAGCCTCGAGGGAGGAGGGGTTCATTACCCTAGGCCGTGAGAGGGACTCCCTCCAGATGAGGGTGTCGGAGTTGGAGGCTTCGGCGGGTGTTCCCGGAGGTTTGATGGGAGACCTGGTTCGTTCTCTCCAGGCGGCCGGGGATAGGGACAGAGAGGCACTCAGGGCGTCGGAAGCGAGGGCGCGGGAGTTGGAGGAGAGGTTGAGGGTTGCTGAGGATCGGGCCAGAGGGACAGAGAGTCGCCTCCGACAGAGATTGGAGAGGAGAGACAGAGACATGCAGCAGGTCCGTCTCTGGGAGGCCACCATGAGGGGGAAGTTGGTCGGAGGGGGCTCTATGACCGAGGCGGACCTTGATCTTCTTCCACTTGAGCCTGACCATTCTCTCTCGGCTTCCTTGGCTACCGGGGCCACCTTTAGCCGTGCCTCTCGTCCTTCGGCGTCTCGGAGTCGTGGGATATACGCGAGGGCCGCGTCTTCGGTTCGAGAGACTCCTGCTGCTCCTGATGTTCCAGAGGTTCAGTCTTCTCCTCATCCACCGCTCCCTTCTCAGCCAAGTCAGGACGTTCCTCCTACTCAGCCTCCAGCGGATGACGATACGCCGAGGTATAGCTTTTGTGTCTTGGTTTTAAGTAGAAGAATAGTATATATGCGATGAATTCATGCTTTTCTTCTTTTGTTTTGGTTTTAGGTGATATTTCGGTGAGATATAGCTCAAGACTTTTGGATTTTGGAGCGCTTTGAAGGAAGATTCCCTTTTTATGCCCTTTTTAGGTTTTAGAAAAACGGTATATGCTTGTGGTTTTGGGTGGGACAATTTAATCATTCTCCTTTATATGTATGTGTTTTAGAGTAGTTTAGCATGGATGGTTCATGGATATGTATGTTTGTGTAGATGAATCTTGGTTTCATAGGTTTGATTCATGGATGGATGTAGGTTTTGATATATAATTTGTTGGTATCTATACAGGTTTTGCGTATGAATATGTGTATGAAATGTGTACATGCAGGTTTTGGAAAGAATTTTGATTTGTAATAGGTAAAGAAGTGCTGAAGAGTTGATTATATGGGCTGACATAACTGACAGGGGTGCAGGCAAGGGGCGGCTAGTGTAACCTAGCCGCCCAGTGAGGGGCGGCTAGTTAGGTTTAGCCGCCCCCTGCCTGGGGCAAACTTACCTGAGACAAGGGGGAGGGGCGGCTAGTACAAACTAGCCGCCCAGTGAGGGGCGGCTAGTTAGGTTTAGCCGCCCCCTGCCTGGGGCATTTTGGGCCTGCTGCTCCTGTCTGCTGCTGCTGCTGAAAGCTTTTGAGACCGTTCTATCCTTCAATACCTATAAAAACATTCTTTCCATGGACCAAGTGTTAAATCTGTCCAGATTGTGCCCCTGCACTGACTTTCGAGCCCTTCTTGCTTGAATTGTCAAGGGCTACAATCCATCTTAAGGCGGAATGGAAATATAAATGCGAGAAAGTAAAGTGCGGGAGACCAGGCTTTAGTGCGCAAGGAAGGGATTCCAAGTGCGTGAGTGAAGAAGAACTTATGTGTAGGAGTTGGGGACAATTTCTTCTCACGCATGTGCGGAAGGGCATGAGGTGAGTGGGGACAATTTTCATATGAGTGGGGATAATTTTGAATTTTGCGGGGACAATTCTCATATGAGTGGGGATAATTTTAAATTCGGGGGGGGGGGGGTTAACTTTAATGTTTCAAGAAAATCAGATGCCAAGGTGTTTTGAGAAGGAAAATGCGAGCTTATGCGTAAGTATAAGTGGCATAAGGGGGCATTTTAGTTCTTCAATGACTTTTTAGGTGAGAGGGCAATGTTCTTGATTTTCATAAGTAAAAGACGCCATCAAGTCCCCGTGGAGGAGCCCTTGTGGTCACTTAT
The DNA here is from genome assembly GCA_030737845.1 of Acorus calamus. Lineage (NCBI taxonomy): Eukaryota > Viridiplantae > Streptophyta > Magnoliopsida > Acorales > Acoraceae > Acorus > Acorus calamus. Next base: position 10,970,676 of record CM060872.1, read on the forward strand.
GTCCAAACCAGGATTGTATTTGAGAGGTATAAGCCTTAGGCGTCGATTTTCCTAGGTTCATGGTTTTCAAATGCTTAATCGTATTATTCTAAACATGCTGAAAAATCCATGAGTGTACCAAGAGTCAAGTCAAATAAGCTTCCTTTGGATAGGCAAGTTTCTAAATGAACTCGCGTGAGTGTGTGTGTAGGTGTAAACCTGGACGTGATCTACCCTTGGTCAAAATTTTGCTTTTCCCGGTGGACATAGCTCAATTTTGAACCCCCATTGCAAAAAAATAAAAGGGGAGAGGGTGAATGAGGTAAGAGTAATATCTTCCTTTCGGGCAATATTTTAGAATTGTCCCAGTCTAGCACATGTCTTACTTCCTAGGTCCCTCTGGCTTTCTTCTTTTTACCACTTCTTTAATTTTGGGTGGAAAGGTACAGTCCGTTGTTTGGATCTGTACTGGTATAGCCGTTGTTTAGCGTATACCGTGCGTAAAGGCGTGAAAGCCTGCTAAATAGAGAGTTTAACCCGTTCACTTGGGTGTTTGGCCTCTCCTTGCCTGACTTTCTTTTTTTATTGTTGTGTTTTTTTTTTTTTATTTGATTTGATTTGAGGGGGGGCTCTTCTGTTTTTCACCCCGATTCTTTTCATGCTTCCCCTCTAAAAGTGTTTATATAGTGCCAGAGCCAGTTTTTGGGACATATGCTAGGTCCGGGTAACTCCTCATTTTGACCTAGGGTTAATACGACGGGGTGGAAATAAGGGAATTTTGCTTTGGGGAGTTTTAAATTGTCCCAGTCTACGGGGTAGGCAATTTTTCTTCCATCAGGCAAATCTAGTCCAGTTATACGTGTGTGAAGGGAATGACATGATTTGGCGGAAACGTGTTCAAATAGATACGAGTTTATCTTTGAGAGTCTTACAATTCTATCATCAAGTACTAAACGCTGGAAATCGCAGGAAGGAAGAATAATAGTTCTTAAGTATTGAAAGCTTTTCATGCATGGAATTTCTTTAGATAAAGTGCATTCCACGAACCTGGAACTCGACTCCTTCGGCATCTACCAGGCGGTAGGCATTCCCAGAATAGGCATGGGTGATCACATAGGGTCCCTCCCATGTGGGTTGCAGCTTTCCTCTCGGGTGAGGCTGTCTTGATGGCATGATTTGCTTAAGTACTAATTCCCCGATTTCAAATTTTCTTTTTATCACCTTCTTTTCAAATGCCCTTGCCACCCTTCTTTGGTAGGCCTGGGCATGGTCTGCCGCTCTTAATCTCTTCTCGTCCAGTAGTTCGAGGCGTAGTAGGACAAATATATACTTATGTTTTTGAAAAGGGGCCTGTGTCGGCGAAAAGATATGTTTTTGGAAAGAAAAGAATGGAGATAAAGTTTGGAAAATGATTTTGTTTTTATAAGAAAAGTATGGAAAGACAGTTTTGTAAAACGTTTTTCGGCGGAGATCACGGAAAACACTTGCTTTGTAAAACATTTTTGTTTTGAAGGAAAGGTGTGGAAACGTAGATTTGGAAAATATTTTCGTCGTGAAGAAGAGTGTGGAAATGTAGTTTGTAAATATTTTCGTTTGTTTTGGTAAACAGGTAAAGAAAGTTCGGGAAAGAGCTTTTATTTTGGTTTTGAAGTAGGGAAATACTGTTTTGTAGAACTTTTAGTTTTGGAAGAGAGTGTGAAAAACATTTTTAGAAAAGCACATTTTTTTTTTTTTAAAAGGAGAGTGGAAATAAAGCTGGAAACAAGTATGTTCAGAGTTGGGGAATGAAAGCTGATCGGCATGTATTTTTTTTTGTGTTGGATTTTGGTTTCTTTTTAGGAAAGCAGGTAAACAAATATGTACAGGGTTTGAGTTGGAAGTGAAAGCTGGTAAACAAATATTTTGAGTTTTTTTTTTTTTTGGAAAGCTGTAAACTATGTACAGGATTTGAAAACTTACCCGGGAGGATCGGTACCTAGTGTTAGGCCTGTGTCATTTAGAGTCCTATTTTCGATCGGAGTCGCTAAAATTTTGGTTTTTAGCTACCTGCTGGGACTGGAGGACTCTAATTGAAGATATAACTGCATATTATGGGTCTTGGTACAGTTTAATACTGCCCATAAAATTTTCATTTAATTCCGATAACATTTTCTGAATTATACACTTTCGGATTGATATTTGGATTTGATTTTGTTAAAATCCAGGATGAAGTGGTAAAAATCCGATATTATTACGAGATGTTCAGTTTTGAGATAGCTTCCATATAGAAGTGGAATTGGATCAACTGGATTCGTATATTAAAAGTTATGGGTATTTTTCCGAGTATACCCCGAAGTTGAGAAATCCAGGCAGCAGCCCTGTAAGATGTTTAGCCTAGATTTTGGAATAGCTGGAGAGGTTATTTGATCTGGGTGTAAACATGAAAGTTGTAGATAATCTTCTTAGCTTTCTAATGCCACTGGAATCGTGCGATTTAGAGCTGTATTGAGGAAGTTATGGCCATTTAAGTGAAGGCTGCGCAGAGTTTTAAGTCCGAGGACGACTTGGTCTTTCAGCCCGACTTTGCCTATAAATAGGCCCCCAAATCCCACGACTTGAGCATATTTTTTTTCACCTCTTTTGGCCTCTGGTCCAGCCCTCTTTGGGTGGAGGAAATGGTGGTGATGGTGGGGGAAGGAGCACCAAATGGAGAAGGAAGGTGTGTATGCTTTAGCTTTGTTGTTGTGTTGTTGGTTCTCCTCCTTCTCCTCCCCCCCCCTAGCTGATCTCCCCTTGTATTTTTCCCTCCCCTTTGGACCAACAGCCCCCCATGTGTTTGTGTTTATGCCACATTGAAGAAGAAGAGCAAGGAAGAGGTGGTGGTTGCGGTGGTTGCGGTTGGGGTGGCCGAGGGTGTGCTTGCGAGCCCCTACGCCCCCCTTTCCTTTCCCCCCCTCTCCTTTGGTGAGTTTTCCCTCTTCTTTTTGTGGTTCTTATGCATATAAGGAGTGCTTGGTTGTTGGTGGAGGTGGTGATGAAGTCTCCTCTTCCAATGTTTTTGAAGGTGTGTTGTTTGTAAGGAGGTGCGGGGCGTCGGGGGTGTTGGCGGTGAAGCAGCGGTGTGCGGGCATGCCGGAGCCGCGTATGGACCTCCCGCTCTCCTCGGTTGGGTTCAGCCATCTCTTTTGTAGCTGGTGAGAAGGGGTAGAGCTCCATTGCCTTGTGTTGTTGTTGTGTGTGCATGGAATTGAAAGGGCTGAAGAGGGAGAAGCACATGCTCAAGTTTTATGTGTTGTGTAGGTGTGCATAAGGTGCTCGCATGCGTGCGGAGTGCGCGGGAAGCATGCATAAGGTGCTCGCATGCGTGCGGAGTGCGCGGGAAGCGTGCATAAGGTGCTCGCATGCGTGCGGAGTGCGCGGGAAGCGTGCATGAGGTGCTCGAGGGTGTGCTTGACATTGTTTGATGCGTGCGGAGTGTGCGGGCAGCGTGCACGAGGTGCTCAAGGGCGTGCTTGGCCTTGCCCGATGCGTGCGGAGTGCGTGGGAAGCATGCACGAGGTGCTCAAGGACGTGCTTGACGTTGTTTGATGCGTGCAGGGTGCATGGGCAGCGTGCACGGGGTACTCGAGGGCGTGCTTGCGGTGCTCAGACGCGTTCGGAGTGCTTCGTGGTGTTGAGCAGCTTGTTATAGCCAAATGCAACCATGGGATGATCCTTGGCGGATTGATTTCAGGCTTCGGATTCAACTCGTCGCTCTCTTGCGTTTCGCGAGCCATGCGCTCGTTAGGTGAGTGGTTCGATCCAACACTTGGGATGCGCTCGATGCACACCGCCGTGCATTGTGCATCCTTGGGGCATCTCAACCCCTAAATATGCTAGATATTGCATGTTAGGGTTGTATAGCTCGTATATTGTGTAGAACCCCCTATTCTACCCTATACTTGCTTAGGTATATATTCATGTTTGAATAAATGTGTTTTCATGCGCCCCTTGTGTTTCGGGCATATATTTTCGAATGAGTGTATGGATGTATAGAATATGCATGCCTTGGGTAGTATTGTAATACTCCTCCCCCTATATGAGTAATATCCAGCATGTTAAACCTTGGGTTAATAACCGAATGCGTGCTAATATTTTCCCTTACGATTAGACTGGAGGAATGGTGTAGTTGTTGCACCCATCTGTTGGGGCAAAACTATGACCAGCCTTTCCGGAGAGGATGAGACTTTCCCTCTCTCTCGCCCTCCCTCTTTGCGCAAACTGAGTAAGTAGATGTAGTTCTTACTAGACTCAGATGCGCTTGAGAAAATTAGCATGCACCTGTTAGTGCGCGAGATCGCGCTTGACCCTTTCCTCTCAAGTTGATGATAACCAACGAATGCTATGATATATTTTGAGTGATTGTATGATTAACGGCCTTATAAGCATGTTTAAGTGGGTCATACCTTGTATGCATATGGTATGATTTGTTGTTTATGATGTAAATCCATGTTAGGGAGTACCCCTATAGTTATATATATTATCATGCATGTGGCACATATTATCATGTTATGATTCCCCTTATATATATATATATGTGCGTATGTTAACTAATTTGGCCTATCCGTAATAGGCAAGGGTATGACCCGCGGTCGGGTCGTACCCTATTAGTTAAAGCGCTAGCGATGTAATCACCCCTTGCATCCGAGTGATGCCTTGCATCCGAGTGATGCATTCGTATCGAATTCTGAAGAATTCATCGTGGCATCGGCTTTGTTAAACCGATAGCTACGGCATTAACTTGGGCCTACCCGTGCTAGGCGTGTGTCTGAACCGCCTATTGGGTTATGCCCTGGCTTTTCTACATGAGTGTAGAGATAGTCCTCGCGTTCGAGTGACGCCTCCGTGTGGGAATACAAGAGTATTCGATATCAACGATATATGTGTGTAAGTACCAAGGGTAGTTGGCTTTCCCATAGGGTTCGCATTGCGAACGCAAGGTGCTTCCTCCTGATATCGTCATGAGTCGAAGCTACCCGACATAGAAGCTGTCTTGTAGGGTGCCACCACTTGTAGGTGATACCGATGCGTACCGTGGTACACATCTAGGGAATGTACAGATCGTGGAAGGCCGACAGGTAGAGGCTGCACGGGAGAGAGCTACCAAGTGATATTTCGGGCTTCAAGTCGTTCTCCCCTTCGTCGGATCCGTGTTGAAGCTGCCCGGGTCGTAGTTGTCCTGTGGGGTGCTCCCAGACGTATTTATGACACCTATTGGTGCGCCCATATGGTAGAGATAGCGGTCATGGAGAGGCTACCAGGTAGAGGCTCTCCTTGAGAGGGCTACCGGATGACGATGGGTGTAGAGCAACTGAGTTCGTTTCAAAAGTCCCTAGAGTCACCCCTCCGGGGGCTAGGGTGAGGATGAGTTGTTGTCACGTCGCCACGTGACCCAAATACCCATCGAGTATACTCTGGGTTTGTTACTTTTGACGCTTGAGGTATCGAAGTATATCTCTACCTCGTAGCAGATGGACGCGTTGTGTCTTGTTAACCAGTAACACGTGGTGTTATGGTTAACCCTCGTTTGTCCCCTGGTCTCTCTGGAGCTCCCCTTCAGGGTCGAGGCGATGAATGTGTTAAGTCACGTCGCTACGTGACCCATTGGTTTGTTCACCCGTTCCCATATTGGTTGGGTCCGGTTAAGTATCGATGTTGAGAGATATCGATAACAACTATCTCTATGTAGATGATCACAATAGTGTTGTTTAGACCAGTAATTCCGCGTCTCCTTGACAAACGGTATGGTCTCTCCCCAAGAGTCCCAAGAGTCTCCCTTCGGGAGTGAGGGAGTGGGTGAGACGGGTTGCACCGCCGTGTGACCCTATTATCCATTGGGTTTCAACCCATGTCTTTCCTTGAAAGGAAATTGCCTTAACATTAAATTGTTATAGTGGTGTTCGGTTTCCGACCACTCACTGAGCTTGTAGCTCACCCCTCGCATACTGTTTCTTTTACAGGGGCGTTGTTGGGCGTGGAGCTGGAGTTTCCCTTTGGCGTGGTCTTGCGTGCGTGGAAACATTCTGTCCGGCGGATTGGCGAGTGCGAGGCTGTCAGCAGTCCTAGAGTCTTGTGTATTGGTAATTCGTGCGTGTGGCACTTGTTGTATTTTATTGGCTAGACTTGGCTCTCACGGGACAGTGATTGTGTATTCGAGTCTGTAATAATATTTTCAGTTTACAGACTTATTGATAGTTTATGCTTCCGCTTTTCAGTTGTATTATCAGTTGTCATTGCTTCATTAGCCTTGTGTGTTGTTTATTGGAGTCATTGTTGACCTCTTGTTATGATAGCTGATATTATATTATTGCCACGTCTCGGGGACGGCCGCCCTGGGGCGTGACAAAAGTTGGTATCAGAGCCTAAGTCGAGTCGTATAGATGAGTCGTAGGATTGTTATCCGAGTACTCTGGTTTAGAAGTTTTCTTAGGTTGCTGACATGCCTCCTCGCATCCGTGGACGTGGACGTGGCCACCCCTGGACTCCCCTTAAGTTGTCGACTGGGTCGACTGATCAGGGTCAGTGTTGGGTTCCTTGTTGTGGGACTAAGGCTTGGGAAGGAGTTTCCAGCCCAGTTGTGTCGTTTTGATGGATCGTTGAAATTTCTAAGGTTGGATCGCGTCTCGACTATGGAGCTTCGTTCCCGGACATCGTTATTGCTATTAACCATGGAGTTCGCGTGATGTGCCAGTTTCAAGTGTTGAGGATGTGGTGTGTTGCTCATTAAGGAGTGATGTCTTCTTTCAGTCTTCCTACTCAGGATAAGGGGCCTTGCAGGGTCAGCGTTGAGACCCGGGCTAGGGTACTCCGTGTTCCTTGTTTGGTTGTCGGGATATCCTATATCGGGACCTCATGGGGCCCTCCCAAGGTTCTTTTCCCAGCTAAGGAATACCATTGAAGCATCAAATTGATGATGGATTTTTCCTCACTTGGAAGGTGCGAGAGCGAGTGGTGAAGCATACGATCGGTATTGAATGCGTCCTTTTGCAGCTTAGTGGGCGATAGCTTATGGACTAGGGTTCCATAGCCATATCCGGAGTCGCTTCGATATATCATCGTGCGTTGTAGCGGTCCGGTAGAGGTCAGAGTCCTGTGAGGTGCTCCCTGGGACTATCCACGACGCTTGTTGGTGTGCCCATATAGCAGAGATAGTGGACATGGGAGGCTACCAGGTAGAGACCACACCGGCGGAGTGCTACTGGATGACGTCGAGAGTTCAGACTCCCCGTGATGAATCTGCCCATTGAGTGCATGATGCTGGAGTTCCAATGAGTATAGTTGGGCGACCTATCGGTGACGGCATGTGAAGCACAGTTCGCGGTACTGTCGCGTTTTGCCCCACATGGGTCGTAAATGAGGAGACGCGATGCTAGCGTTCGTGATAGGACTCAACCGCCATATCAGGTAGATGACGTCGCTTAGGCGTTGTCGGGAATCGACGACCTCCTATTGCGTGTCTTGCGGATTAAGTGCGGTCGAGCGGCTTACCCAGCGTATAAGGGTCATCATGAGCGTCAGCCATGCTCAAGGAGCAGAATTTGGACTTAATCGTCCCAGGAATTATTTTGATCTCCCCATAGGGGTTGAGGATCAAGTACCCTTGCCGCGAATTGATGATCTATTTGACCAGCTCTGGGAGCCAGTGGCTTTATGTTGATCGATCTTCGCGCAAGGTACCCTAAATTAGAGATCGGGGATGTGAAGATGGATGACATCTCCCGGGTAATGGAATATCTGGACCAATCATGGTGGGAGCTGCTCGGATTGGTGGAACCACGATGTGCTCCACCCGTCTGTCGGTGTCGAAAAATCCGCGTGTGTGTGGTTTCTTCGGAGGGTTCGGATCGGATGCGTGCCCTGGCGGGCTCGGTCGGATCGTCTTCTCGGAAGGGGTGAGGGTGTGGTTCCTGGTTGAGGCGCCCGACAGCGGCTCAAGAGGATTCAAGGGGTTTTGTGATCGCCACCTGCTTTTTCTAAAAACAGGAAAGGGTTTGGGTCGGATTTGATCGCCTACGTGGGGAGTTTGTGGGGTCTCCGCTCTGAGACACGGATATACCGTACACAGAGGTGAAAAACAGGTAATCCTATTCTGCTTCTGGGCTTGACTAAAGGAGTTATGGGTCAAAGGGATGTTGATATGGGGTGTGGATAGGGGGCGGCTAGTTGTGGTTAGCCGTCGGCCAGGGGGCGGCTAGCTAGGGTTAGCCGTCCAGGGTCTGGGGAATTTAGGCAGGGGTTTGGTAGGTAAAGGGTGGGGTCTTGGGCAGAGGCTAAGCTAGGTTTAGCCTGGGTTTATGGAGGGTGGGATGAGAGGGTATTTTATGTGGGGAATGGGTGTTTCTCTCACAAAAGGGGGTTCTCTCTCTCTCTCTCTTGGGATTTCTGGTGGTGGAAGGGTTTGAAGATGAATTGGTGATTGTTGTGGATTTTGTTGGGTGTGTTGGTTGTTGTTGAAGGCTTGGGACCTCCTCTATTTATAGTAAAAGACAGGTAGGAAAATATCCCGAGGGTAATGGAGTGGGTTGGCTTCAATTGGACCTCTCATTAATGCTCTGGTTCTTCTGCCAGAGAACAGGTGAAGGGCGGCTAGTGATAACTAGCCGCCCGGGATGGGGCGGCTACTTCCTGGTAGCCGCCCCTATCATGACCTGCCAAACGTCCCATCTCTGACAAGCGGTGGCTTGGGTCGGCTATTTGTTTTGATCCGGCCAAGAGAGGGCGGCTAAAGGTCATGACCCGCCGCAATGATCAGCATTTAATATTGCTTTATGTCCCATCCAGGGAACTGGTCCAAAGTCGGCCAGGGGGCGGTTAGGGGGGCGGCTAGTGTAAACTAGCCGCCCAGTGAGGGGTGGCTAGTTAGGGATAGCCGCCCCTTTCCAGGGACTTTAGGTTTTTAGGGTTTTGGTTTTGGTTTAGGTCTGGGTTAGGGTTTGGCTTAGGTTTAGGGTTTGAGGTAGGGTTTGGGTTTAGGGTTTGGGCTAGGGTTTGGGGTCAGGTCAAGGTTTAGGGTTTGGGTTTAGGTTAGGGTTTGGGCTAGGGTTTGGGGTTAGGTCAAGGTTTAGGGTTTCCGGTTTAGGTTTAGGTCACGGCTAGGTTTAGCGTTTCTGGTTTACCTAACCTTTGGTTCTCTATTGGTGTCCACTTGTGGGATATTTTCGTGTGTTACTTGAAGTATTTATGTCTCTCTGGACGGTCAAAATTGGGGTATCTACACCGTCATCATGTTTCCTGGCGATGTGGTTGAGCCAGCTGGTGGCCACGGTTTGGTTCCTCCTCCATCCGTTCCGCACAATGGGGCAAGACGGCGCTCTCAGAGGCTCCTCCGGTTGAGTTTTCAAGTTCCACTTCCCAACCGGTGGACCTGAATTTATCGCCACCGCCTTCTAACTCACCAATTCCATCCCCCGTCGTCCGATCGTCTTCCCCTCCCGCTTCTTCTTCGTCATCGTCTTCCTCAGCTTCTGCTACCACTAGGGGTATTGCGCTTTTCACCAGTGGCATGGAGGTTGACACCCCGTAAATGGTGCCCTCGGTGCCCCTAGATGCTGGGGCAGATGCTGCTCTTATTCCTGAGGACCGTCTGCAGGGTGTCCTTCTCCCTACTAGTGGTCCATCTAGGGATTTGAGAGCCTCAGTTCATGCTGCCACCCTCTCCATAGATCATCAGCTTGTGAGGGTGATGAAGAAGATCGCCTTCTGGACTTCATCAGCGGCACCGTCTCGGCTATTCTGATCACTCTCATGTTTTTTGACAGATGAGCAACGAGGAGCTGCCCACACTTCTTTACGCCATACGGGGGAGGAGATTCTGGGGGAAGGACCAAGTAGAAGACAGAGCAGAGGGTTGAACACATGTTGTACTTTTTTGTGTAACCTTTATCCAATCAATGAATAAAACATTACTTTCTCTGCTCAACCTTGCTCATGTTTTATCTACTCGCGTATTTCATATATGGTTTCTCCTCGCTGTACGTTTCTTATTTGTGAATCCCAAAGTTTCAAAAACAAAGGCGCATCGATCTTCTTTGTAATTAACCCACATTAAATATGAGGATTAATAATGTTGAACGAGTAGAGGTACGTGGTTGTAGCCAGGAACGCTCACGAACATGACTCGCGAATAGGGTTCACAAACAGAACTCTCGATCAGAATTCACGAACAAAACTTTCTATCAGAATTCACGAACAGAACTTCTCGATCAAAATTCACAAACAAAACTCTCGAATAGAATTCACGAACAGAACTATCAATCAGAATTCACGAACAGAACTTCTCGATCAGAATTCATGAACAGAATTCTCGATCGCGATATTCTAGTCGTGAAAACCATCTGATCGACCCGACTTCTCTCTACTCCACGTAGGAAGGTCTTGATTATGAGCCCGCCACGTTTTTGAAACCGTCACCTCACCTTTTGTGCCAGCTGTCCCTCGATTTTCGTAGAAGATTTTGATGACAAATCTTTCCACGATCTCGATTTTCGCACCTTTTTTTCATGATTATGGGGGTTTCTCAAGGAGAATTTCCCTTCCATATAGTCACCTTCACTTCGAGAATAAAAGACAAAAAATCCAAAAAATAACATACCCCCTTTTCGGCTTCAAGTCCTGTTTCTTCTCACTCTTCGACCATGTCGATGGATATTGTCTAGAGGCTACGTACCTCCTTGTCCATTCCAGACTCCATTAATATCACCCCGACAACCTACAAAACCACAGACGATCTGAAAGAGTTCAGTCCTGAGAAGCTTTTCATGTATCCTTCTCATATGCTAAGAAGTTCTCTCTCTTTCCCTCTCCCTGAACTGATCAAAGATTTTATGCACCGATTCAAGCTTCACCCAGTACAATGTTCCCTAACTTGTTAAGGGTCTTGATGTGCGTTGTCACGATCAATCGCACGCTGTAGCTTCAACTCTGGTTAGATGACATCTACCACCTATATGATTTGCGGGCGAGACCTAACACTATTCCCCTAGTGGAGAAGCTTCCTTCTTTCAACAATGGATGGTGGGAAGAGTGCCTTATATAATTGACCGGCGCTTGAGTGCTTCCTGCCCCCGTTCCGGGAGGGGTGGCGGCGATCCTATGTCATCTTCATCCGGTGAAGTTAGGGAGAGCACAAAAATAAATGAATTTTTATGTTCCCTTTGTCTTAGGCTGATGAGCTTTGTATGCTTCTCACATATGACTTGGAGCGTGCAACCCCGACCTCGTCAGTCGTGAAGTTCGATCAAATTGCTAGGACCCAGGAGCTGTAGGAAAATGATTTCCTCAAAATCCTCAACCTCATTTCCCCAAGAGTTTCGGGTTTCTCTTTGAAGGCTGTTAGTTTGTCCTCGAGAGTTGATGCTCCTTTTGCTTCATCTCTCGCCGTTGCCATAGAAGTGACTAAGAGGTCTGCTGCCTGCAAGGCCAACTCAGCTATGAAGAAAAGGCCTAGGCTGCCACTTCCTTCAAAGCGACAGAAGAAAATTCTTCACCTGGGTTCGCCGGTTGGAGAGGCGGATTCAGAGGATGGAGCAAATGCTTCACCGAACGTTATCTAAACTTCCCCTCCTAAGAATGAGCTGTCTTCCAAGTGTTTGTGATGCAGCGATCAACAAGTCTGCAGCGCGTTCTTTTGAAGGGGGTTCCCTACCGGGTCCCATAACCTGTTCAGTGCCTGGGACGGTAGAGATTCCCCCTTCTCTAAAAGTTGAGGTGGTCGTGGCTCCCACTTCTGATCCTCCCAAGACTCTTGCTAAACAATCTCATGCGGCCACAGCCTTATTAGATATGCCCCCAGACGAGGTGACAGAGACTACTCCTGTCACGCCTTCTTCCCCAAGGGTGCCAACAATCGTTTCGACTGCTGTAAGGATGTCCTCAGTCGCTCCGACTGCGGCTGATTCCCCTCACTCAAATGCACCTTTCATCATGAAGTCAGATATTTTCTCTTTCGTTGACGTGAATGTGGGCGTTCCTTGTCCGGCATCCTTGTAGACTCCTTTTGATTCGGCCCCTGCTCCTGCTACTTTGGCCGACAATTCCTCTGGATACCCTCTTGCTGATCTGCCAGCAAAGAGTTTTCCAGTGCCCAACTTAGGGGCTGTCTTCTCTAGGGTGATCTGGTCAGTGCTCACCGGGCTATGATGGAAGCGATTTTCACTCAGCTAGGCTGGAGATTTTACAACGTAAGCGTTTACCTTTGGTTTTGAAGCTCTCCCTTTAGTGTACTAACATTCGCTCTTCAGAACTCTGTCATTTGGCAGGTACTCAACTAGCAGAGCTTGAATGCGGTGAGACATGAAGCTCTCTTCAAGTCGGCCCTGTCGGTATGTAAAAACTGGGGGTTTCTGCGAAATTGGTCCTGGTCTGTCTCGCGACTGATCAGATCACCGCCCGAAGAGTCGTTCCTGAGCCGCCCGACTGCTTCTCAGAAAAGACGGGGTTTGTGTGATCGCCACCTGCTTTCTCAAAAAGCAGGAAAAGTTGGTGTTGGATTTGATCGCCTTGCGGGGGGAGTTTGTGGGGTCTCCTCTCTGAGATACGGATATATAGTACACAGAGGTGAAAAACAGATAAATCTATTCTACTTCAGGGGCTTGACTAGAGGAGATATGGGACTAAAAAAGGGTTAGGAATGAGGTCGGCTAATGAGAATTAGCCGCCTGGTAGGGGACGGTCGGTTAGGACTAGCCGCCTGGTACCTGGTTCTGGATTTTCTGGATTTGGGCAGAACCTAGGTAGGGAAGTGTTTTGGCTTCGGCTAGGGTGGTGGTAATGAGGATTGAAAGTGGTGTTGGTGATTTCCTCTTCTAGATTTGGGCAGCACCTAGGTAAGAATTTGGATTTGTTTGGCTAGGGCTAAGAGTGGTTCAGGACAATGGTTTAGAGGGGGGTTTATGGAGAGTGGAATTTGGTGGGGAATGACTTTCCTTCTCTCTCAACTAGGGCTCTCTCCCACTCTCTCTCTCTCTTTCTCTCTCTCTCTCTCTCTCTCTCTCTTTCTCTAACACACACCTTGAAATGAAAAATGGCCACCCCTTGAGTCTCACCCTTCCCCCTCCTTTTATAGTAGAAAGGGATGCCTAGGTTTATTCATTGGACAATGGCATGGATTGGATAATAGAGTGGTTTAAGTAAACTTCACCCCTAAGGAATCCAGATATTTGTTGTGAAAATTTATCCAGACATGGCGCGGCTACTCGTAACTAGCCGCCCCATGAGGGGCGGCTACTTTCAAGATGCCACCCCCATTATGACCTGCCAATCATTATTAAATGCTGCTTTATGTCCCATCAGGAGAAGCGGTTTGGGGTCGGTTAAGGGGCGGCTAGTTGAAACTAGCCGCCCAGTGAGAGGCGGCTACTTTCAACTAGCCGCCCGGCTTCTGGTCACTTAATTTTTCTAAGTGTTGTGGCCAGGGTTTCTCCTTTTGTACCTTTAATTCTCTAAAGTGGTTTTCTATTTGATCCAAATGTGGTCATTTAAAAATGTTACTTGAAATAATTTTCTTCTCTTTGGACGGTCAAAATTGGGGTATCTACAATTGCCCCTCATCAGACGGAGTCTTTGTGCGAAGCTGGAAAGACTTCGACCGATGATAAGAAATAAACCCCTATTTTGACCGGCCAGACCTTCAAGAAGTCTTGGTCTCATGACCAATACAATTCAAGGAGTTGATTTAGACTGTCAGAGGGTAGGTATTGACTAGAATTTTCAACTGAAAGGAATGATCCAGGTGGAAGGCGGGAAAAGTAAAATGGTGAGTGATCCAACCCACGGTCGGGGTTCTTAGCTATCGTGCATGTAGCAGCCCAGCGTCAGTTTCCTCGTGCCTACCATTCCCGTGCTTGGGAAAACTCAGCAAGGAGGGGATATCGCCAACAGAAAGCAAGTAAAGGTATTGAGTTGGTGAATTGGATCATCCAAAGGATAAAAATTCTGGAAAAGAACCAGAACTGAGGAAATTCGAGCTGAATGGTACTCGTAATGTGATAGGACTTCAAGTGGGTCGTGTTTTAATCAAGTAGAATTTTGAAATTAACCAAGACATGGCTGTGGTTGTAGAAAACTTTAGAATTTGAGTTTGTTTGAGATACTGGCAGGGAGTGCATGCATTTTTGATAGAACAGGATGCCCTGCATGCATATGCATCATAGTGGGATTTAAACAAGCATGTTTTATATTTCTGAGTGTAAATGTGAGCATAGATTTTTAGAAAGGATTGTTTTCTCATGCGTGTTCTGTCACAGCGGAATTTGAAACAACATCAGTTTAAAAGTTTACAAGTATTGTCATGGTGGGATTGCGTGCATGTGATGTGATTTGTTTGGAGCATAGCATATGAGTTAAAAGGACAACTTTACATGCATTTCATCATGGTGGTATTTGAGTTTAGCACATGTGAATGAAGATGGAATATGTTGTGTGATGTCAAGAAAAGAGAGGTTGAAGTAGTTTTTCTTGAGAAGCATAGAGGAGCAATTTGTAAATGAGCATGGGTGACAATTTTTGATAGTCAAGGATTAAGATGGATGCCAAATCATGCATTGATGTGAGAAAGGGGGGGGCAAATTTTGATCATTCTAATCAAGACATGCTGCTAATTTGAGGGAGAACACCTTGTGATTCACCCATGTCTAGCCCAGGGCATTTGGAAGTGGTTTAGCTTGAGGGATGAGTTTCTAAGTGGAGTAGTTTTCAAATATTTGATCATGTTACTCTAAACATGCTGAAAACTCCATGAATGTACCAAGAATCAAACATAATAAGTATCCCTCAGATATGCAAGACTTTAAATAGACTCATGTGAGAGTGTGTGCTGTTGTAAATGTAAGAAAAGGTTCACCCTTGGTTGAAATTTCGCCTAGCCAACAGACTTGGTTTAATTGAATCATGGTGGGAAAAGAGCGGGTGAATGGGGATGAGAGTAATATCTTCTTTGAATCATTTTAAAATTGCCCCAGTCCTAGCATAAATCTTACTTTCTAGGTCCCTCTGGCTTTCTTCTTTTTACCACTTCTTTATTTTGGGTGGAAAGTACAGTCCTTTGTTTGGACCCTGTACTAGTATAGCCGTTTGTTTGACATATAATTGTGCGTAAAGGCGTGAAAGCCTGCTAAAATAGAGAGTTTAACCCGTTCACTTGGGTGTTATTTTTCTTTTTGTTGGCCTCTCATTGCCTGATTTTTTTTTTGATTTGAGAGGCGGGGCTCTTCTGTTTTTCACCCCGATTCTTTTCATGCTTCCCCTCTAGAAGTGTTTGTATAGTGCCAGAGCCAGTTTTGGGACGTATGCTAGGTCTGGGGTATATTTCTTGTAAATCTTAGTTGACACGAAGCAAGAGAAAAACAAGGGAAAGATAATCCCAAAAAAATAAAAAAAATAAAAAATAACAATTGCCCCAGTCCATGGGTCAGGCAATTTTCCCTTTTATCAGGTGAACCAAGCCTTAAATCATACTCGTGTAGTGGAGGTGGCATGATTGGCGGATATGAGTCTAAGTAAAATGCAGGTTATCTTCATGATTTTCAAATATTGTCATCAAGCACTAAACACTGGAATTCATAGTAAGGAAGAGTAAAATTTCTCAAATACTAAAAATTATGCATATAATTTCTTCTGGTAAAGTGCATACCACCGACCTGAAATCTCACCCCCTTCGGCGTTTACCAAGCGGTAGACATTTCTAGAATAGGCATGAGTGATCACATAGGGTCCTTCCCATATTGGTTGCAATTTTCCCATGGATGGGGTTTTCTTGATGGCATGATTTTCTTGGGCACCATCTCCCTAATTTCCTTCCCCTTTTTTTTTCTTGTCCCTTTTTTATGTTTATATATTTTGAAAACTTAAAATTGAAGGACATAATTGAAATAAACTAAATATGTATAAGGGACTTATTTTATTTTTATTTTGATGAAAGCTTTTAAATGGATGCATAATAGCTGAAATAAACAAACTTTGGAAAGGAAATTTCTTTTTTTTGTTTGTTTTGAGCTTTTAACATATTCGATTTTTTTTGGATTTTGAATTTAAAGAAAGCAGTAAACAAACAACATGTTGTAAGGGAAAATAGTGCACAAAGCTGGAGGATGGCCTCCAGAATATGATGGTGCAGGATGAGTCCTCTATGGAAGCTCAATTTGAAGCAGTTTCAAAGGAAGACTGCTTGAATGGTGTCGAAAGCGCGAGTGGCGCTTGATCTGCCATAGATCCTTATTAGAAAGAGAACGATCCCTCATAGAGGGGTCAGTCAACAAAGATGTGGATATGGAAAAACAGGTCGCAGAGGCGACTACTGACTGAACAGGTGCAAGGGAGCACAATTCAACATAATGCTGAGATCCTAATGATGGTGGAGGTAAAAACTCCTTAATTGGTGCAATTAGGGGCATATGGATGAGATCAGAAATAATTGATTTGGATATGGCAGGGGAATCCGGAGAGAGATCTTCAGTTAGATGGGATGGCAAGTCGAGTGGATCTGGCAATTGGGATGGTTTGACTGCTCCCTCAAATTGTGCATTTGTAAATATAAGTAGTTCTGACTCGATGATATGCACAATTGATTGAACCGGATCTAGGTCAATCTCAGAATGTGATGAGTCAGAATCCGAGTCATCTGAGATGGTCAAGATGGGTTCAATAGGCCATGATATGATTGGATTTTGGGCATGTATAGACAATGGATATTCAACCTCAATCAGGTCTAAGGGTTGGATGGTGGATTCAGGTTGTGTGGGAGTAGGGTAAAAGAGTTCCAATAGTTCTCCATCCAAAAACTCTTCATCATCATCAGAGTCCTGCTTGGGACATTCTATAGATTCTATGATTTCAGGTGCCAGAGACTCATAGGATGATAGGGGTGGAATAGCAGTGTATTGCCTTTGGAGCGGTTGCCGGGGAATAAAGGTTTGTGATCTTTGTGGAGTAGGGACATTGTCAGAGGGAACTTTGGCTCTATCACTATAGGCCTGACTAGGCTGTGTCTGGGAGAAATGGTTCAATGGTCGGATTGGACCTCCCTCCATGGGATGAATTGGTATGGACTCAGGTACTTGTTCTGTGTATGGGGGGTGGGGTTTGATAGGGTTTTGGATTATAGGGTGTTGTTGTAACGGCACGAAAGTGGGTACTGATCGAGGAGAAAAGGTATTAGAATAAGTAGCTTGCTGAGGCAGCATATATCCAGAAGGACCAGGTGTATACTGTCTCGGGGCTGGTCCTTGATCAGGAACACGCGCTTCGTTCGGGTAGAGTGCCGAAACTTGTCTTGTAATCCCCTCTACCGTGGGGGTTGTCAAGGGTTTTTTCCTAAAGAGCCTTGACCAGTTGTTGAAAGTTAATGGGGTAGAGGGCCCAGTACAGCGTTGGATCCGGTTGTGTCTATCTATTAGGAGTTGATAGGTGGTGCAATCTCCGTATGACAGACTGGTACGAAGTTCTGGGGTTAGGTTTAGTAACATCATGTCAATTTCTTGACATTCTGTTAATTGCAGGCCAGTTTGGTGTACAAGGGTGCGCCACCTAGACACATAGGATTCAAAGTCCTCTCCATGTTCCATTCGTTCAGCTGTGAGGTTTGAGATAGAGGGGATCCTAGTTCTTTGGTAACCGTAGCGACTCAAGAATTTGTCGCTCACGGCTGAAAAATTGGATAAATGGTCTACCGACAGGGTAGAAAACCATTGGATAGCCTCTCCTTCCAAGGACTTTTGAAATAGGTATACAAGGAGAGCTTCATTATCCAAAAAGGGACGAGAGTCCAGATAAAAAGCTTTTAGGTGGACATCCGGGTCTCCGCGGCCATTGTACCGGTGATATTTTGGAATTTTAAAATTTGTCAGGAGACTGACGGAAGGGATTTGTTGTAGGTGGTGTAAGGACCTGTGGATGGGGGTGGCTATTTTTTTCTCAGAGAGAATTCTCCGGATGGTGTCATCGAGAGTTTCGGCCTTGGGTGAATAGGTTAGCGGTCTCGGGTTGGAGGTGGCTTGGTAAGGGCATGGGGCAGAAATGGTCGAAAATATTGGATTCGTAGGGGAAGTCGGGGCAAATGAAAAGGTGGGGGGAGAAAAAGGGTTTGGTCTTGGATTAACAAAAAAATCGGGTGTTAGTGGGGTATTGGGGGTGGGATGAGCCTTGGGGGTCTTGGCAGGGGTTTCCTGCATCAAGGTCTTGGTCTGGCGATAGTCGGAGAGGTCATTGAACAAGTCCTCTACCGATTGGTACCCTAAAGCAGCCATCCTATCCTCTAGGTGGCTAAGGAGTTGTGTGCTTTGGTCTCCCTGGTTGTCTTTCTCCTCTACTGTTTTCCCATGGGTGTAGATTTCCATGGTATGAATATGGAATGGCCTAGGTATGAATGAATGCAGATTTAAAGCAGTAAATAAAGTAGTAAAGGATGCACAACCGTGTGCGACTTAAAGCAGTAAAAGATGCGATTAAAGCAGTAAAAGATGCGATTAAAGCAGTAAAGGGTGTGCAGCTGTGTGCGACTTAAAGCAGTAAAAGATGCAATTAAAGCAATAAAGGGTGCGCAACAGTGTGCGGCTTAAAGCAGTAAAAGATGTGATTAAAGCAGTAAATGGTGTGCAGCTGTGTGCGACTTAAAGCAGTAAAAGATGCAATTAAAGCAGTAAAGATGCAATAAAATTCTAGCTTTCCTAAAGAGGTGATGGCTTTCTAGTCAAGTTATGGAATGAAGCAGAAGAAGATTACCTTTTGTTGTTTTTCACAAGGGAGTCCCACCGTGATCGCCAATTTGTCGGTATGTAAAAACTAGGGGTTTCTGCGAACTTGGTCCTGGTCTGTCTCGTGACTGATCAGATCACCGCCCGGAGAGTCGTTCCTGAGCTGCCCGACTGCTTCTCATAAAAGACGGGGTTTGTGTGATCGCCACCTGCTTTCTCAAAAAGCAGGAAAAGTTGGTGTTGGATTTGATCGTCTCGCGGGGGGAGTTTGTGGGGTCTCCTCTCTGAGATACGGATATACCGTACACAGAGGTGAAAAACAGATAAATCTATTCTACTTCAGGGGCTTGACTAGAGGAGATATGGGACTAAAAAAGGGTTAGGAATGGGGTTGGCTAATGGGAATTAGCCGCCTGGTAGGGGACGGTCGGTTAGGACTAGCCGCCTGGTACCTGGTTCTGGATTTTCTGGATTTGGGCAGAACCTAGGTAGGGAAGTGTTTTGGCTTTGGCTAGGGTGGTGGTAATGAAGATTGAAAGTGGTGTTGGTGATTTCCTCTTCTAGATTTCGGCAGCACCTAGGTAAGAATTTGGATTTGTTTGGCTAGGGCTAAGAGTGATTCAGGACAATGGTTTAGAGGGGGGTTTATGGAGAGTGGAATTTGGTGGGGAATGACTTTCCTTCTCTCTCAACTAGGGCTCTCTCCCTCTCTCCCTCTCTCTCTTTCTCTCTCTCTCTCTCTCACTTTCTCTAACACACACCTTGAAATGAAAAATGGTCACCCCTTGAGTCTCACCCTTACCCCTCCTTTTATAGTAGAAAGGGATGCCTAGGTTTATTCATTGGACAATGGCATGGATTGGATAATAGAGTGGTTTAAGTAAACTTCACCCCTAAGGAACCCAGATATTTGTTGTGAAAATTTATCCAGACATGGGGCGGCTACTCGTAACTAGCCGCCCCATGAGGGGCGGCTACTTTCAAGATGCCACCCCCATGATGACCTGCCAATCATCATTAAATGCTGCTTTATGTCCCATCAGGAGAAGCGGTTTGGGGTCGGTTAAGGGGCGGCTAGTTGAAACTAGCCGCCCAGTGAGAGGCGGCTACTTTCAACTAGCCGTCCGGCTTCTGGTCACTTAATTTTTCTAAGTGTTGTGGCCAGGGTTTCTCCTTTTGTACCTTTAATTCTCTAAAGTAGTTTTCTATTTGATCCAAATGTGGTCATTTAAAAATGTTACTTGAAATAATTTTCTTCTCTTTGGACGGTCAAAATTGGGGTATCTACAGGCCCAAGAACTTTCCCATCAAAGAGAGGCACAACTGAAGTCGGTCGAGGAGCAGCTTGCGTTTGCGAAGCGAGCTCACCTCGCTGTAGAACTTGTCGAATCCTCTGCTCGTCGAGTCTTGTCTGCTGCTCAAGTACAGACCACTGCTGCTGAAGAGCGCGTGAGAGAGCTCCTCGATCTGAAGCTCTTTCAATCCTTCAGTCGGGCTTTCTTTTCCTTGCGGGTGCACAACACAGAAGAGCGAGTGGAGGCATTGAAGCGAGAGTTGTAAGAGCAGCACGCCAAACTCTGCGATCTTCGAGCTAATTGTGCCGCTGCTTACAAGGAAGGTTCGTTGAAGGGTCTAGGTGAAGCCTTCATGATAATGAGGGACCAGATGAAGGAGATATCAGATTATTTGACGGCCTGCGCCGAGAGGATCTATAATTGTGGATATCGTCAAGGATATGAAGATAGATCCAACAATGTCTCTCCTCGCATTTTCGCTGCTCCTCCTTCAAGTTCCGATTCTGGCCCAGATGATGGGTCTCAGACTTATCAATTTTGTAAAGAACAATATTTTCATAAACAACTTATCTTTTAAATGCATGTTCATGTTTTACATGGTCTGAATGTTTGGAGTGCTTAGGATGAGAGGGTGAATGCCCTTTTCAGAATTTCAGCCCTTAGACTAATTCTATTCATCCTATCCGCGTGACCTCCAAATGCTGGTCGCAGAGCCTGGGCTCTTTAAGACCGAGTGAGCATAGGGGAATGCTTGTCCTCCATTTCGTCCTCATCGTGTGAGGGTGTCTTATGCGTTCCTTTTCCTTCACTTGAGAGCTACAAAGGTGGGAGTGCTTAGGAAGAGAGGATTAGTGCCATTTCAGAATTTTAGCCCGTAAGCTAATTCTACTCGTCCTTTCCGCGCGACCTCTAAGTGTTAGTCATAGAGCCTGTGCCCTTTGAGACCGTGTGAGCATAGGGAGAAACTTATATTTCATAACGACCTCACCTCGTAAGTGTAACCTATGTGCCTCACTTTTGTATGTCCTTTACTCGAGTGCTTATCGATGAATGGGGCATTCCCCGTGCGTCCTCTTACATGAAGAGTGCTCATCCGATCGACCTGAACTGGATCAACGCGCGACCTTCATAGAGTGCTATCCTCGCGACCTATTTAGAGTTCGACTTCTTGTTGAGAGTGCTATTCTCGCGACCCCTCTTAAGAGTGTTTTATTTGAAACCAAGTTCACGTGCGACCTCGAACAGGCGTTCATTCACACAAAATATTCATAATGAATTTAAACCAAGCAAAAAAAAATTATTTGAAAAGGAGTATTTTTTCAAATGCATTACATTGCAAGGTCTTTTGAGTGCTTCTCCATTCATTCGCTCTAGATAATAAGCTCATTTGAGGTCTTGTCCGATGACCTTGTATGCGCCCTCCCAACGGGGTTCGAGCTTACTATCAGATCATTTTCAGGATTCGGGGAATATCTCTTTAAGGACCAAGTCTCCAACTCGAAAGCTTCACCGCGAAACCGTTTTGTTGTAGCTTCAAGCAATCTGGTGCCAGTAGTTTTCCATTCTGATAGAAGTTGCTTCCCTTCGCTCGTCCCTAAAATTCAGTTTAGACTCGAGAACCTTTTCATTAGCCTGAGGCTCAAAGTTCTTGATCTGAAAGGTTGGAATCCCGAGCTCTATGGGAATCACTGCCTCGACGCCAAAGGCTAGAGAAAATGGAGGTTCCTCTGTAGCCCTTCGCGCCGCAGTGCGATACGCCCATACACCGAGGGAAGTTCATCCACCCAGTTGTATTTTACCGCATCGAGCCGCTTTTTGATCACGTACAGGATGGTTCAGTTGGTGATATCTGCCTAACCATTTCCTTGGGGTTAATGAGGAGAGGAGAAATGGTGTTTTATACCCAGCTTCTTGCAAAACTCTCTCATGGTGGCGTTATTGAATTGCGTCCCGTTGTCAGAGATTATAGTGTTTGGTATCCCGAACCGGCAGACAATCTCCTTCCAAAGGAAACCTCGCACTTCAATGTAGCAGATTTTAGTCAGGGCCACGGCCTCCACCCATTTGGTGAAATAGTCGGTGGTGACTAGGAGGAATCGCTTTTGGGATGGCGCCAAGGGCATTAGTCCGACTATATCGAACCTGCATTGAGCAAACGGTCAAGGACTTGAAAGTGTATTCAAATCCCTGGCTGATCGGTGAATCAGCGGAATCGTTGACACTTGTCACATTTCCTTACCAGGTCGAGTGAGACCTTTGCGAGGATCGGCCAGAAATATCCAACAGTCTATACGCGTCTCGACAAGGACCTTGAGGCCGTATGGCTCCCGCATATTCCCGAATGCATTTCTTTCAATACCTCCTTGGCCTTCTCAAGAGTGACGCACCTGAGGAGTGGGCCTTTGAAGCTTTGCTTGTATAGTACGCCTTGATCGGAAATAGAAAATCGAGCGGATCGGCTCATGATTTTTTTGGCTTCCTCTTTGTTGGCTGAGAGGAAGTCAACTTTCAGGTAAGACTGGATGGGATCCATCCAGGTCGTCTCCCGGGGTTCTGACTCTACTTCCATAACCTGCTCAAGGTGAGCGATACTTGGTTCCCCTAAGAACTCGACCTGAATCTCCCGGTATGGTTCTCCTATCACCAGATTTGCATCCAAAGACCCAGGTTAAATCTAGCTTAACCTCTGTCAAACCCTAAACCCACTTCCTACCCAGGTTATGCCCAAATTGGACCAAACACTGGGTAACTAAACTCTCATTAGTTGACTCTCACCTATACCCCAACCTTTAAATCTCCTTTAGAAAGTTCCCAAAGAATAATAGGATTCCCGTTTTTCACCTCTGTCTACAGCATGCCCGTGTCCCAGAGTTAAAACCCCACAAACTACCCCATGGATGCGACCAAATCCAACCCAAACTTTTCTTACTTTTTAAGAAAGCAGGTGGCGATCACAAACACCCCTGAATCCTTCTGATGAGCTGTCGGGCACCTTAACAAGGAACGAAACCCCCACCACCCTTCCGAGAGACGATCCGACCGAGCCTGCCAAGGCACGCACCGGACCTGAATACCCGAAGAACCCCCCACACATGACCCAAAATCGAAAGAAAAAGGAAGCTAGAAGAATGGGTGGCGTTGATTGGTGGCTTTGAAGATGAACCGGTTGAGAGCGGCCAACCTCCCGGGCAGCTTATGCACCTCTTTTTTGTTTCGCGGAGGCTCTATATCCATTATTGCCTTGATCTGATCAGGATTGGTTTCGATTGCTCATTGTGTCGTCAGAGACCCCAAAATCTTATCTGAGGTGACTCCGAATGAGCATTTCGTGGCTTTAGTTTAAGGCAGTATTTTTGCAACACAGCGAAGACTTCTTCCAAGTGGGCTAAGTAGTCAACTCGGCGCTTACTTTTGACCATCATGTCGTGCAAACATACTTCCACAGTCTTGCCGATCTAGCGCTTGAAGACCTTTGTCACTAGCCTCTGATAAGTGGCCCCAGCATTCTTTAACCTGAATGACATCACTTTATAGCAATAAATGACAGTGAAATTTACGAACGCTATTTTCTCCTGGTCGAGGTCATACATCAGGATCTGGTGACAGCCTGTATAAGCATCCATGAAACTCATTAGCTCATTACCCGATGAGGAGTCCACCAACTAGTCGACTTTCGCAGCTGTCCTTCATCGCTGCTATTGTCGGACTGGACGGAAGGCTGGCGAGATGAAGAGCCGATGGTTTACCACTTCGGGGTCGATCCCTAGCATGTCTTGAGGCTTTCGAGCGAAGATATCCTTGTTCTGAACAAGGAGGTCGAGTATCGCCTTTCTCTCTTCTGCAGAGAGCAACCTCCCGATGAGAAAGTATTTCTCGAGGTCAAGGGGATCTATCGGGACCTGCTCAAGGTCTTCAAGAACCCTGTCTTCGGGACTGGGCCGGTGCTCGTCGGCCTTGACCCGGTCTTGAAGTAATTGCTACCTTTTTGGATGGATTTCTCCATCCTCGAGCAATTCCTCGAACTCTGGCAGGGCTGACTTCCCTGCCATCGCCGCCATGTAGGAACGCTTCACGGCTACTTGGTCTCCTCGTATCTATATTATTCCCTGAGCTGTGGGGAAATAGAGACATTGATGGTAGGTGGATAGAATCGCCTCCATCACCGCCAGCAAGGAGCGTCTGATAATAGCGTCGTATGAAAATGGGAGATCCATGATAGTGAATTCCGTCATGGTGGTCTGGTTCCCTGCATGGACTGGTAATGTAATGCGTCCTGCCGAGATGACCAATGATCCGTTGAAAGCAACCAGTGGGTCTTCCGTTGGGGTGAGATTAGCGGCTTTTAACCCCATCCAAGGAAGCGTTTCATTAAGAGGATGTCAGTCGAGCTTCCTGTGTCTACAAGAAACCTCTTCACGTCAAAATTAGAGATACGCAAGGTGATTACCAGCGCATCTGAGTGTGGGGCTTGGACTCTTTCATCACCACTTCTTGGTCTTTTCACGACCAGCTTCGGCTACTGATCGATCTGCATCATCTCGAAGGAGACCTGCATCTTCTTCGAGTCTCGTCTGGTGCTTTTCGGTGTGGCTAAATGTGGTACACCACCAAATATGACGTCAATAACCCCCACCGAAGTATTGGGGTCAATATTCGTCACATGCTGCTCGCTGGGAGCTGGGGTATTCTCCACGGGGCGTATTCCTTCAGGTGACCCTTTCGGATCTGGTTCTCCAGGAACGTCCGAAGGATATGACATTGGTCAATGGTATGGCCCACGCCCTTGTGGTAGTCGTAGCAGAGATTTTGATTCTGCTTTGACTAGTCACTTTTCATGGGTGCAGGCCATTTGAACCACAGCTGTACCTGGATCTTGGATAGGATCTGAGACAGGGGGGTCTTAAAATACATCCCCGTCCTTCTCGTACCTCGTTGGTTGATGCACCAGACTTCTTGCCCCTATCACCCCATTGGTCCTTCTGGCGTGGTTCCTGCGGGCGTTTTGCTGCTGGTGCTGAGGTGGCCGCCGTTGGTGAAGACTTGGGCGCTGTGACCACTTGCTTCAGGAGGCCAGATTCCTCATCCACCTTGGCGTACTTTTCCGCACGCCCCATCAGATCACAGAAGTTGGAAGGAGTGCGCTTGATAAGCGACTCCTTGAGGCTGTTTTCGGATGGTAGACCATTCAGGAAAGCCATGACTGCAGCTTCCTCATTGCAGTCTTCAACTTTGAACTTCATGATGCGGAAGCGATCGACGTAGTGCCAAATTGTTTCTCTTGATTGCATTTGGATCTTCATTAGATCCCCCAGATCCTTCTTCCTTCACCGGCTGCAGATGAAATGCTCGACAAACATGGTACCGAGCTCTTCAAAAGTTTTGATTGTCGCAGGCGGAAGGAGATGGAACCAAGTCAATCTAGCCCCTTCCAGACTGGAGGGGAAGAGGCGGCACATCAACCCATCATATAGCTCATACAGTGCCATTGAATGTCGGAACGCCAAAATATGATCGTAAGGATCTGTTATGTCGTTGTATAGCTTGAATTTGGGTTGAACGAACTTACGCGAAAGTCGTTCCCTAAGGACCACCGTGCAGAACGGGGAAGCAAATCCCTGTATTGCGTGCTCCACCATTTCATGACTCGAAATGCGCCGTACCTCAGAGCGCAAGGTGTAACGAGGCTGTGCGACTGCTCCTCCAGTTCGCTGATGGGGTGGGGAGTCGTGCTGATGCCCCTTGGATACTTCGCATAAAGCCTCCTGATGTATTTGCCTCCGGGAAGCCTCCCGCCGGGTGGAGCGTTCTCCATGAGGTGAACGCCCACGCCTCTGTTTTTCATGAGGCCGTCGACCCGCTCGAGGAGAGCATGAACGCCGATGAGACCGCTGCCTGTGGTTTGAGGAAGAGGTCCCTCCGAACATTCAGCATTGACGGCTGAAGGGTCAGCGCAGGAGCTGGTGGCTGAATTCCCTCCTGAGCTGGTTGTTGTTGATGCCTGTTCGTATAGAACTGCTGCATCGAAGCTTCAATCATTTGCTGCATTGACCCCCGCAGATAGATGAATAGAGTTTCTTGTGAAGACTCCATCGCCTGCCTGAGGTCCTGAACTTGGCTGACCAAGGTTCTTGACGAGCCGTCACCAGCATCAGTTGGGAGGATGTCCCCTTCCTGCTGTCCCTCTGTATGGATGTTATTTGGATCAGACATTGCAAACATCGGCATTTTGTTTCAGATTCCCATAGACAGCGCCAAACTGAGGTGGATATTTCCCTCCTTTAGTTAAATTTGTAATTCTTTTGGGGTTGAAATTTAAATGATTTTTGTCAGAATTTTGGTGGTAAAACAAATTAAAACAATATGAATTTTTGGCTGTGCTGTTAGAGTGCTTGCGCGCGACCTCTTTATAGGCTGCCTATGTAACCCTTATGGATCAAGCCACACGTAGTTCCCCGAATGCCTTTGTAACAGTTTTGCCACTAAATGTTTAGTGGATTTTTTTTTCCAGGGAAACGTCCCTAGTGATTATGCTCTCCGTCGGCCCTTGATTACCCGCATTCTGCTAGTAGTGGGCCTTAAGTGCCAGCGTGGCGGTTACAGGCGTTAGTGGTCTTCTGACTCCATTCTTCCCGTGATCTCTTGGTGTACTCACCCTTGCGTTATATTTAAGAGTATGTCTGCAAGGAGTAAGGTCGACCGCCGACAAGACCTTATGTCTGGTCGTGCCTTAGACTGCTCGTTCCTGAGGAGTAAGGTCGACCGACCAAACATCATGTCCTAGTAGTGCCTGTAAAACTGATGACCTCATCGTAAGATGGTCCATGTCTGTCTTGTCTTGACACATGTCTTAGCGCATATTTTTACCTCCACAATATATATTTTGAATGTTATACCACGTGCTTTGGCACGTGCATGATAACTAGTATTTAATTAATTAATTAATTTTTATTTATATATTTAATTTATTATTTATATTTATAATATTGAAAATAAGACACGTGGGTGTGTCAAGTGTTTAAATTACTTATTTTTTTTATAAGTACAATGATGATCCTAATATATACAATATTGATTTGAAAAATATATAGGACTCAAATATTTTTTAAACGATGATAAAATCAAATCCATAAAAATTCATTATGTTGACATATTATTAATAAATTTACCGTGCAATTTGTATGATGAATGATGACCACTTCGCATATGATATCATCTAATATAAAAAATTTGATAGGAGCTACAAATAGACAGTACCCGAACCACAATGATTTTAAGTGGTAGTCAATCTCAAAAGATGGTTGAAAATTGTACTTAATTGCACCACTTGATTGAATAATATACTCATTGTAGCAATTTTATGACTCATCAGTAGATGAAGCTTGGAAAACGAAGTTAGATGGTTTTAATATTGCATGATTGAGGTTGTATTTAGACGTGCAATTAAAGCATTGAGATTCTTAAAATATTACGATTTAAATTTAACTTTTGAAAAATATTATTTTATTAGTTTTTTAATCACAATATTTCTTTAGTCTAAAGCTGCATCTGGATGTGAGGGAAATGCTAATATTTTTAAAATCTTATGTTTCAAACTGAAAAGTTGTGTTTTATTATATTTTCAACCGAAGAAAGACGGTGGTTTGAAAAGACAAAAGCTGAAAATGTGTATAGATCTGAGTTTGAGAATTTATAGTTTTTTAAATGTAGAATCTATATAAACTCATATGCAAACGACGCCTAAAATGAAAGATATTGTTTGAAAAATTGTAATAATGTGTTTGAATATGCGATATCGAATTTTAAGCTAATTAAATGTAAAATTTGCCCAAAGGACCTGAAACACTCTATCTCTTCTATTTATGATTTTTATTGATCTCCACAAATGATGGGATTCACAGGATATGCCATTCTTCATATTCTAATATTAAATTTTTTTTGTTTTGAAAAATTTTGGTTTGATACCCAGACCTCTTTGATGCTAATTAATTAATCAAAGCACATTTTAATATTAGTTTAAATATATCATGGAGAGCGATGTAGGGAAAGAGACGAACAAATACAAACATTGATGATGGACAGATTATAAATAATAAGTGGATCATAATAATTCACTTAGTTTATGAACCTAACCGATGCTTTTCTAGTGTAGAACTTATTCCATCTAGTGTAGAACTTATTCCATCAACCGTGTTCACAATTCTTTAAAAAAAAGGAAAGATATGCTTACTTTTTGATGGAGATCGCGTGTGTGACACATGCCTTGTTTTTTTATTCTCCATTAATTGTCTATTTTGTATTAGGATTGTGTCTCGATCCAATTATCAATAAAAAAAATTAATTTCAATTAATATTAAAACCAATCTCTTGGAATCTTTTAAACTGGATGTTACAATGAGGTTAATTGTGGAAGTTGTTGAGATATATCTCTATAAATATTATCTATATTACTATATAAAAGTCTCTTAAACCAAAAACCTGCAATTTGACCATTTTACTCCTATCAATCCATTCAATCCCATTACAATCTATTCAAACCACTTTAATCACAACCATTTTACAATTTTACTCCAACATTTCCATTCAATCCCATGAAAATATATTTACATCATTTTAATCTCATTTATAGTTTATTTTAATACATATATTTCATCATGTAACATAATTATTAACTTATAATTAAAGTTGGATATCATAATATTATTAGAATAAGGGGCTATAACAAACTTAAATTCAAAATATAATTCGTATAACCAGCTTAAACTATATTAGTATATTTATTAACTTATAATTAAAATCAAATATCATACTATTATCAGGATCAGAGGATGTTTATAAAATGAAAGGATATTAAAAATATAATTCACTATAACCAACTGAATTAGATTAGTATGTTTATTAACTTATAATTAAAATCGGATATTATAATATTATTAGGATAAGGGTATCCTTATTAAATGAAAATATATTCAAAATATAATTCACTATTAGAATATATTTTATATTGTATTTTTTATTATGAAAATTATGTTGTAACGTATCTAAGAATAAATTCCTATTCATATTTTATAAACATTTGTTGCAACATATGATGCATGGCCTATTCAAATTTTAAATAAAAACCTATATATATAATGCATGACGTTCCTATTCATTTTTTTACACATAAATTTTTGTTACTATAATTTATTAAAAATTATTATGCATTTAATGTTCAAGTGGTTACAGGACATGCCATTTATTTGCATAGAATCCCAAATCATAATTATTATTCCAACATATGCATGAATCATATCTATATACATTTATTCGTTTGACCATTTTACACTTCTCGGTCTCTTTTTCAAATAAACAATTTTTACTCAACCACAACATCATATACACTACACACGCAAAATAAAAAAAATTTATCTACACATGAATTGAAATATGACTTCAACAATAAAAGAATGACATCAAAAACGAAAACAATATCAACAATTGCATTCAAAAATTAAAAATAACATATAAATAGATGTAATTAATATTGTAAATGCTGCCATTTATTTCTTCTTCTTTTCCCTTAAATTAATATGATTTTTTTAATGTTAATATTTATAGTAATTTTTATTTTAGGAAAAATGCATTTTTTCCATCTTCACATTTTTTTAATGTTAATCCGGTAATTGTAAATTAGAATTATAAATTTATAATATGATTTTATTCATAATATTTTAGGATATATATAAAAGATATAATGAAATATATTTAAATTTTATTTTTAATTTGCATATTAGTTTGAATTTCTTTTTAATATAATTCAAATCACGTCTTCAAATGGCCAAAAATTTAAACTTTCAAAATTATTAATATTTTAACAATGTCAATCCATTCACTCATTTTCAATCTCATTCATTTGTTCAAATTGACACATACAATGGCCTTGGATAACCTCTCAACTTCTTATTAAATGTTCGCATTTATTCCTCTTCTACCATTCATCAGAAAAATTATGAATGTATTTAATTGCGGTGCATTCAATTGATTCTTTTCCCCTTATGTTCACATCCATCTACATGTCAAATGGACTACGATCACCTCCCCACATTCTTATCAAACATTTGTTTTTCCTCTTCTCCCATTCATCAAAATAATTAATTTTTTTCTTGGCCATCACAAAAATTATGAATGTATTAATTGCAATGCATTAAATTGATTCTTTCCCCTTTGTTAATTATATAATATTCATCGGTTTATCTTTTCATTGTCCTCCTAGCAATCCGTTTTTTTCACAATCTTTTTTTTTTGTTCTCTTTAATTGTGATATGTGATTTATATTATTTAACAGTTCTTTCACAGTATATGAGTCATCATGTGATTCATTTATATGATATATGATTTTTTTCCTATTAAATTATTTTCATGTAGGATTTTTAATAAGACATCCATCGTCTACTCACTCATCACAACTTTTCCTATTAAATTTATAATATGATTTTTTTCATAATATTTTACGATATATATAAAAGATATAATGAAATCTAATTAAATTTTATTTTTAATTTGCATATTAGTTTGAATTTATTTCTAATATAATCCAAATCACGTCTTCAAATGGTCAAAAATTTTAAACTTTTAAAATTATTAATATTTAACCAATAACAATCCATTCACTAATCTTCAATCTCATTCATTTGTTCAAATTTACACGTACAATGGCCTTAGATAACCTCTCAATTTCTTATTAAATGTTCGCATTTTTTCCTC